>CAAKHG010032972.1:0-10921 GCA_901007715.1 Dactylopterus volitans
CGCCGGAGCGACACACACACACACACACACACACACACACACACACACACACACACGCACAGCTCACACACACGCACAGACGCACACTCCACTGGCCCCAAGTTTCACTTTAAAGTTTAAACGGTGCGATTTAAATTTAATCTGATTTAACCTACTTTCGGCGGGGTGCGTGAACGCGGCCGAGCAGACGCGCATGTGGCCGGCAGACGAGCAGCGGCGGGCGGGCAGGAAGCCTCCCACAGCTGCGTGGAATCAGCCTGCTGCCACATCCTCCACACACACACACACACACACACACACGCACGCACGCACTCACACACAACCCGAGAATTTCATCATCCTAATTTTCTTCTTCTTCTGTAACGACCTCTGCAAATATTCCAGTAACCACATGTTCAGCGTTTTCTTTTTTTTTTTAAAGCAGCCGTTTTCTGCTTTTCAGGCTTTAAGAGCATTAAATCCGGCGGTTACGTTCCGCTTCACGCATTCCTCCCTAACGTCCCCTCGGAGGCGTTTCCACATCTTTGGCTATCGGCCCTGAAGGCATCGCCGACATCTGCGTGCGGATCGCAGCGCGTCGGCGTCGCCGCGCACGCTGACGTGAGCGTGATCGTCCCCGCGGGGCCGCCGGGGGCCGCCGGGGGCCGGTGATGTCATCGTGTCTGTGGCCTGGTTTCAGGACGGCGTTTCACAAAAGCGTCTAAAAAAAAATGACGGAGATGCATTTGGTATCTGAAAGGTCAAAGGTCAGCCTCGCTGTGGCCGGCGTCGTTCTCGTGAGCTCGTCCGGAGCGGCTTCGGATTCGGCTCAGATGCCGACCAGGGCTCAAAGATGAACTGGTTAGGGTGTCGTCGAGGGTCAAAGGTCAAGGACACCGTGGCCTCACAAAGCGCGGCCGCGAGTTTCCTACAGATGTTAAACAGGATAAAACGATGATGTGATGACATTTTCTCACCTTAACACATTTAATACGCTCAAAGTCTTAGCTGCTCTGTGATTGGTTGGTGGATGAATTGAAGGGCGGGGCAGCAGGTCTGGTTGGTTCTGGTTTCACAACCAACCTTGTGTGTTCCAGGCGTCGGCTGCAACGATGGAGGCACTCGGCGACGGCTCCTCGGTTGCCGCGGGGACCAGGCAGAGGCGCTACGCCATCAACCCGCTGGGTCACAAATGGACGCACCACAACATCACGTACAGGTAGAGACGCCGAACCTGGCCCACGCTAATGCATGGAGCTAATGCACAGAGTGAATGTATGAAGCTAATGCATGGAGCTAATGCACGAAGCTAATGCACAAAGTGGATAAATGAAGCTAATGCATGGGGCAAATGCACGAAGTTAATGCACGAAGCTAATGCATGAAGCTAATGCACGGGGCTAATGCACAAATTTAATGTACGAAGCTAATGCATGGGGCTAATGCACCAAGCTATTGCATGAAGCTAATGCACGGGGCTAATGCACGGGGCTAATGCATGGGGCTAATGCATGAAGCTAATGCACTAAGCTAATGCACGAAGCTAATGCACAAAGCTAATGCACGAAGTTTGACCGTTCATCGTGTCGGTTATTTTTCTTCTGTGGTTACCAACCTGCTTCACATACAGACAGATGATCATTGCTGCCCCTTGTGGCGCCACGGAGGAGTTGGGCTCTTAGGACTTAGGCATTGGTGGGAAAAATGGGGCGACGCTCGACAGTTTTTATATTTATTTGCCAAATCAAGTTCACCAAATCAAACGACTGAATCAGCTGCTCGTCCGTCGCAGGATAACGAAGTTCCCAAACACGCTGAACGTGGAGGACACCAGGAAGGCCATCAGCATCGCCTTCACCAAGTGGAGCGACGTCTCGCCGCTGACCTTCACCGAGGTCCTGGACGCCAACGCCACCGCCGACATCACCATCGGTAGGGACGGGGGGGGCGGCGGCAGGTGGGCCACGGTGGAGCACCGTTTGACTCTGTGTGTGTGTGTGTGTGTGTTTTAGGGTTCTACACTTTCAACCACACCGACTGCTGGTGGTCCCCGCTCCACCCGTGCTTTGACGGGCTGAACGGCGAGCTGGCCCACGCCTTCCTGCCGCCGCGAGGGGAGATTCACTTCGACAACCACGAGTTCTGGATCCTGGGGAAGTCCAGGTTCAGCTGGAAGCAAGGTACCGGCGGGACGTGCATACACGGATTTAGCGGGATTTAGCTGGCCATCGGAAATATCAGGCCCCCGGAATGACGGCGACCTTTGACCTTTGACCATTTCAGTTGGGTTTTGTCCAAGTCAGCAGATTATTTAGTTATTTAGTTAAAAAACGTAAATGTGTTTTGTTTGATCACCAAACTCAGGATGTGATTATCGTCTGGTCCTCGGAGACGTCTGTGTGGACCCTTTTGTTAGAATCGGGGCCCAAAAAGATGTGTCTTCGGAAGTCCCGTGACCTTTGACCTTTCCCTCCGAGATTTTGATAGGAAAAGATTTGAGGACATCGCGACCTTGACCTTTGACCTGTGGCCTACGAAAATCCAATTGGTCGTGTCAGCGTTTGCGTCCATGATTGATGTTTGAATCCTGACCCTCGGGCCCCCCGGACCCCCGTCTTGTCCCCCCATCCGCAGGAGTCTGGCTCAACGACCTGGTTCAGGTGGCGGCCCACGAGATCGGCCACGCTCTGGGCCTGTGGCACTCCCGGGACCCGCAGGCCCTGATGCACCCCAACGCCACCTACACGGGCCAGAGGAACATCGCGCAGGACGACGTGTGGGGCATCCAGAGGCTCTACGGTAGCGCCGCCGCCGCCGCCGCCGCCGCCGAAAACTCAAAAGCAACTTTCAAAAGCAAATAAAACTAGTAAAAGAGCATTTCCTCTAGGAAATGTGTGTTAAATTACCACAGGAAGGCATCGATCCAGCCTCGTGTTTATCACCATCACACAGGCCAAACTATTCATGAAATCTGGTAAAAGCTGATTACTAACGACAGCCCAAGTTTGTAAAAGCTATAAAAGCTGAAAATTCGGATCGATGAATGGTTTCTGTAAAGTATCTTAGAAAGTCGTTAGCCAGCAAAACATACATGAAATGCACAGCAGCAGCCGCAGCAGGCGGATGCTCGCGGCGTGAACGCTGAAAACTGCTAAATTAATGTCAGAAAAGATAAAAGTAGCTGCTTTGATGTCATGACAGGGCACCAGAACATGGTCGCCATAGTGACGGAGCCGTCAAAGCCGATACATAGATGAGTGAAACCAAAAAACAAAATGTTAGCGTTCGCTGCGTGCAGGCAGAGTTAGCTGATTAGCTGATGATGTCACTGATGATGGCACTGATGATGTCATCGCAGTCAGAGGCGTCACGGCCGCGCCTCAGCCCGTGACTGGAAGCGCGGGCGGGAGGCGTGGGCGCTTTAAATCCTTTAAAGTGACGGCGCGCGGGTTGAGGGGAAGGCGGGGCTTACTGTCCCGTGGGCGGAGTCTGTGTGAAAGGGGCTGCCGTTGCTACGGCTGTTGTTAACGATGGGCGGTGCTCCGCAGGCTGCCTGGACAAGAAGCGAGTGTGCGACCCGTGGGCTCGGCTGGGCTTCTGCGAGCGCAGGAGGACCTTCATGAGGAAGAACTGCCCCCAGCGCTGCGACCTCTGCTACGGTGAGACGGGCCAATCAGACGCGAGCTCGGCGCCGAGCTCGGCGGCGAGCTCGGCGGCGAGCTCGGCGGCGAGCTCGGACGTTTCAGTGCAGCAGGATAAAGAAAAAAAAGCGTGGAGTCAGCCGGCCGTGGCGTCCAAGCAGAAACCCGACTCCCTCCCCCGAGCGGCGTCGCAGCCTCTCTGGAATGACACTCATTTCCTGCCTGTGTCCTGTTTTCCCGCCGCAGAGCCTCTGGAAGCGGTTGCCACGCCGACGCCGCCTCCCGCCAACCTCAAGATCAAGATGGTCCCCCGGGGGAAGGTGGTGGGCTTCCGCTGCGGCACCAAGAACCCCAAGTCGCCGCCCAAAGTCAGGTCAGCTGATCCGCGCCGGAAGATTAAAAAACAAAACAAAAAAACCGCTGCGTGACAGATGATCCGGCGATCCGGTCGGTGGGAGCGGGAACGCGCCGGTCTCCTTTCTGGAGACGGCAGCTGGCGCCACTTCCTGTTTCATTTGGTTCCGCTGTGATGCCTTTTGGGGTTTTTTTTCTCCTTTTTAATCGGTGCCGTTCAACCCAAAACCGACAAGCGCGCGTCCGCTGCTTGTGACGGCGGCGGAACCAGCCGGGCCGTTAGAGCCCGGCGTTCTGCTCCCTTCGGCCTCAGAACAGCGGAACCGGAAGCAGGCGGCGACTAAAGTAGGCGGCAGAGCGGCAGCGACGTGAGGCAGCCGCCTCCCGAGGAGTCACGGTGTTTGTGTCGGTCGGAAACTGGGAAAACCCCGACCCCGACCCTGAAACTGACTCTGACACCGCACCCGACCCTGACACCAACCCCTACGCCAAACCCAACCTTGACCCTGACTCTGACCGTGACCCTTACCCCAAACCCGACCCGGTTCCACACCGTTTTCTTTTCCATATTTCACATATAATCAACAAGAAAACCTCGACTGATTCGACGGGTCCGCGCCGCCGCTCGGCTCGAGCGTTGCCGCGGTGACCTCGGGGTCACCCCCGTCGCCGCGTGAAACCCGAGGGCGCCCCTGACCCCCCCCCCCTTCTCCGTCTGCCGCTCCCCTCCAGCTGGTACAAGGACGGCGAGCAGATCCTGGCCTCCGTCCCGGGCCACATCGTCATGAAAGACCGGGACCTGCGCATCATCGCCAACGAGTTCAACGAGGGCGTGTACACCTGCCGCGTCCATCGCCGCGGCGACGTCGTGGCCGCCAACTCCTGGGCCATCCGGCTCAAACCCGAGGAGCCGTCGAACAGCTGAGGGCGGCGGCGATGACGCAAAGATGGCGGCCGGGCGGCCGGCGTCGCGCCGAGCGCCGGCTTTTGACGGAACTCTTGGAGGACGGCGTCGCCGGAAACGTGGGCGGGTGCTTCCGGTGACAGGAAGTCCTGCCGGGCGCCGCGACCCCGCCGGCCTCATAGTATGATGTCATGTAGCCATGTGATGCCATAACCCTCCTGATTGGACGCCTTCATGTAACCGTCGGCGTGATGTCAAATGCTTGTAATGTTTCCTGTTAAAAGGGAGTCTCTCCTCCCCCCCCCGGGCTCCCGCTGCTGTCCTTCCTGCTTCCTTCCTTCCTCTCCTTCTCTCCTCTCCTTCTTTCCTCTTTCTTCATCACCATGTGTCCTCTCCTCTTTCTCACCTCCTTGTTTCCTTTTCTCTTTCTTCACCTCCTTGTTTCTTCTCCTCGTCTCCTCTCTTTTCTTCACTTCCTTGTTTCCTTTCATCATCTCCTCTTCTCTTTCTTCACTTCCTTGTTTCCTCTCCTCATCTCCTCTTCCTTCACCTCCTTGTTTCCTTTTCTTTCCTCCTCACCCCTTTCTTCACTTCCTTGTTTCCTCCCCTCATCTCCTCGTCTCCTCTTCCTTCACCTCCTTGTTTCCTTTTCTCGTCTCCTCACCCCTTTCTTCACCTCCTTGTTTCCTCTCCTCATCTCCTCTCCTTGTGGCTGTTGCCATGGTGACATCACTCTGAATCCAGGTCCGTTAGCGGAGGTCTCTCCTCATTGGACGGTTCTCCTCCCCGTCGTCCATCATCATCACACAGGAACCTCGTGTGTTCTTTACTGTCACCGTGTGCACATTTTTTTCTGAGTATTTTTCTGCACTTTTCCAGGTTTTCCGTCACACATCTGCGTTCCTCTGAAGTTTTCTTCTTCACCCATTACTGCCTCCTGTAGTTTTCTTTCACCTCCTGTTTCTTTAAACACCAACATTCCTGATACCAATAAAAACGTCATCGTACCACAAAGCAGAGTCTCTCCACGCGCCACCTCCTGGAACCTTCCTACTGCTGGAACCTTCATGCTCCTGTGACCTTCCTACTCCTAGAACCTTCATACTCCTGGAACCTTCAGACTCCTGGAACCTTCAGACTCCTGGAACCTTCAGACTCCTGGAACCTTCCAACTCCTGGGACCTTGATACTTGTGTGACCCTCATATTCCTGTGACCTTCATACTCCTGGAACCTTCCTACTCCTGTGACCTTCATACTCTTCTGACCTTCATACTCCTGGGACCTTCCTACTCCTGTGACCTTCATACTCTTTTGACCTTCATACCTTGTGACCTTCATACACCTGGAACCTTCCTACCCCCGGAACCTTCCTACTCCTGTGACCTTCATACTCTTGTGACCTTCCTACTCCTGGAACCTTCATACTCCTGTGACCTTGATACTTGTGTGATCCTCATATTCCTGTGACCTTCATACTCTTGGAACCTTCCTACTCCTGTGACCTTCATACTCTTCTGACCTTCATACTCCTGGGACCTTCATACACCTAGAACCTTCCTACTCCTGGAACCTTCATACTCCTCGGACCTTAATACTCTTGGGACCTTCCCACTCATCTGACCTTCATACTCCTGTGACCTTCATACTCTGGTATGCTGCCGCTGGGGAACATCTGCGCGCGTTTGATGCTGCATAACGTCGGACCCACTCGGAACTCGACTCGGCCCTGCACTTTTGTTTCAGCCGGACGTTCCGCGCCAGAACTTCACCTTTTCCTGTAGGAAGAGAGTCGCCCTGATTGGTCGGAAACTGCCGTGATGTCATCGCCACCAAAACGCTAATCAGCCTCAGTAGAGGACACACACACACACACACACACACACACACACACACACACACACACAAGGTTCCTCCGGCGCTGCTCGTTTGCAGTCATGGAAGCAGGGAGGGGCCTCGTCCATCAGCTCCACCAGCGAGGAGCGTCGGCTATCTGAGTCACGCAGATGTTTACAATCAGTGACTGATTACGGAAGCACGGATCACAAACCGCCTGCTTGTTTTGCGGCTCGTCTCTTTGTGCTCGTCAATTTTAGTTTTTCCAAATACTCCGAAAAAACCTAACCGGCTGCGACTGTTCTCCCGAGCGGCGGCGCGGCGCCGTCAGCAGGTTCCAGCCCAGAAAAGGTTGCAACATTTTCCAGCTGCGCTTCAGAAGACCAGGAAGATGGAGATGATAAAACGCCGCAAATCCTTTCGGTTTTTGTTAAAATTAAGTAAATTATTTGCCTTTTTTTAAAAGGAAGATTAAGAACACTTAAAACGGTGCAATAACATTTTCCAACGTTATTAATACAATCTAACATTTCCATTTCGTCCAATCATTTGCTGCCGCAGTAACTTTGTAATTAATGTAATTGGATTTTCCTTTGAGAGTAATGATACTTTTTTTCGCCGCCTGAACCGAACAGTCTCTTAAATCTTATTTTAAGCCGCGATCGGCGTCGCCGCCTCGCTGTGGCCTCGCCGGTCAGGATTTGTCTTGTGCAGTACCGCTGGACACCAGCAGAGGCCGCTGCCCCCCGACCGGCCACGTGAGCCGCTGCTTGAAGATGAAGGCGTCTTCATCTCCTGGAGGAGATTCGAACATCTGCCCGTCCCGTTTACACTTTTTTTTGTTTTTTCCCCCCCCGGCTGCATCCCATTTTGTTTCAGCAGCGGCGCGTTTGGGTCCCGGTCCGATCCCGGTCTGATCCCGGGCGATCGCATGTAAACCGCAACCGGCGGCGAGGTCCCTCCTTTTTTATTTAAAACCACATAGAAACCACAATCCTTCAAATCACCACTACAAATGTACAAAACAGAGAAGCAGGAGAAGAAAAGTGAAAGCAGAAAGAGGCAGGAGGTACAAAAGTGTGTGTGTGTGTGTGTGTGTGTGTGTGTAGAAGGAAATAAATGTCTTTTTTTTAGTCATCGATAAACAAACCTGCTGGTTTTTACAGTCTGATAAACGATGTTTGTGTGCGAGGTGACAGGCGCTCGTGTGTTTGCCGAGCGCCTCTTGGCGGCGGTATGAAGGTCAGCGGCCGATAGCGAGCGTGTTTACACTGCAAACAGTTTTGAGTGAAACCAGGAGAGGAGCCAGAGTGAAACTGGAGATCCAGCGGCGAGCTGAGCGGCAGGAGGAGCGCTGGGCGGCGGCAGGAAGTCCTCCATCGAGGAGTGGGAGGGGCCACGCCGGCGTGTGATTGGCCACCCGCGGCTGCACAGGTGCTTCCACACTTCCCTCCTCCTCCTCGCAGCTAAGGTGACCTCGGAAACGCGCGTGTCCCACGCTCGCCACGGCACCTCGACGCCTCGCTCACCCGGAGTGGGCCTCAACTCATTAATATTCATGAGGGAGCCGGCGCCTGATTGGCTGCTTAATGCCTCCATGTTGGTTTGATGCTGACGAAGGAGAAATGCGACACTCACGAGGACTTCAATCTCCTCACCAGAGAAACGCGGCTACCTCAAACTTCCGTCTTCCACCGGCCCCTCCCACCGCCGACCAGCGGCCACTCAGGGCAGCGCTCTTCCTCATGAATATTAATGAGCATTTCCTGCTGCTGCTTTTTTTGCTGATCTTTCTTTCCTGCCATCAGCAGCGTTGGACCTCGCTGACCTCTGAAGGTGCACGGAGGCGTCACGCTGGCCGCGCACCTGAAGCCGGGCCGAGCCACGCCTCGGTGTCGTGGTGGGCGGGGCCCCGGCGTGCGATCCAATCAGACCCGGGCGTGTCTGTTTTCTCCTCCAGCAGCTCTGCGGCCGACGTGGGAAAACTTCAGGCCCGTGAGGGTGCCGGCTCCTCCTGCTTTGAGAGGTTTCAGGATGAGACGGTGATGGGGAGGAGGTGGGGAGGGGGTGGCGGGAGGTTTGGGGTTGGTGGGGGGGCGGCGGACCACACGTGGGTCCCCTCAGTGCAGCACCTCCCGGTCGGCTGACCCCGAGCGGGTGGGGTAGATGTGCAGCTGCGGCAGGTCGATGCCGTCGTTGTGTAGATCCTCCTGCTTCTGCAGCCCGTGAAGCTTCAGGACCAGGTCGCCGATGAAGATCTGCGGGAGGGAGGAGACGGGAGAGGGCGTTTACATGTGGGCGGGGCCGGGGGAGGGGGCGTGGCCCACAAACAACAGCTAAAATGGCAGCCGTCGAGGGAGGTTCTGCAGCTTCAGCTCCTTCATCTTCAGGCGGGAATAAACAAGAGTCAGTAAACGGCGGCGAGTTTACATGCCTCAGAGCGCCGCTGACATTAAGACGCCAACGGAGACGCGTCCTTGTAAACGAAGCTCGTTACAAGGAAACGAACGTGGTGGGTGAGACGGTCCACGCGACACTCGCACGCCAAAAAAGTGCTTTTAGGTTCTCCAGGCGGAACCTGCATCACATTGCTCGTCAGAGTGAGACCTCCTCTCGTCTGATTTGAGGGCGGCGCCCACGCCGCCTGCTTTCGTGGGCGTCGGCCCCCCATTGGCGGACAGGATGAGAGCCCGCCTCCGCCCGACCGCGACGGGAGACCAACATGGCCGCCGAGCGTCTGCGCTTAACAGTCTTTGGAAAATTTAACCAGATACTGACGGGGGACGTTGGGCCAGATCGGTGATTATTGATCTGTCGTCCCCACGGAGACGCCGCGGCCGCGGGCTGAGTGAGAGGGTTCCGCCGGCGCGACAGCGGAACCGCAAAGCTGCCGGAATAATGAAGCTCTGATAGCGGAGCGTGAGGAGTGCGGCCTCGGCAGGGCCGGCGGCCTCGGCAGGGCGTGGCCTCGGCAGGGCGCGGCCTCGGCAGGGCGCGGCCTCGGCAGGGCGCGGCCTCGGCAGGGCGCGGCCTCGGCAGGGCGCGGCCTCGACCTCGGCAGGGCGCGGCCTCGGCGGCCTCGGGCACGGCCTCGGCAGGACCGGCGGCTTTTACCTCAGTGTTGTTGTTGCAGGACTGGAGAATCTCCTGGAGCAGAAGGACACAAACACACACGGCAGCAAGTTAAAAACAACCAGTCACTCGTCCGGAGTGAAACAGCTGCGTCTCCATGGCAACAACGACGACAACAACACTCATCCAAGTTCGCGCGACCCTCGCCGCCTGAGGTCAGAGGTCAGGAAGATGGCAGTCCGTTTACGGAGCTGCTGTGAGCAACCGGGGTAACGGTCAGATGGACAGACAGACGTTCAGACAGACAGGTGGGCACGCAGTTGGATGGACGCACAGACAGACAGACAGTTGGACAGACAGACAGGCAGACTCTCAGACAAACAGACAGTTGGAGAGACGTTCAGACAGACAGACATTCAGACAGACAGGTGGACACGCAGTTGGGTTGACGCTCAGACAGACAGACAGTTGGACAGACGTTCAGACAGACAGACATTCAGACAGACAGGTGGACGGACGGACAGACGTTCAGACAGACAGGTGGACACGCAGTTGGGTTGACGCTCAGACAGACAGACAGTTGGACCGACAGATGGACGTTGAGACAGACAGACAGACAGACAGACAGGCGTTGAGACAGACAGACAGACAGGCAGACAGACAGGCGTGCTGCCACCTGCAGTCTCCGTCTTCTCTCCTCGTCGGTCTTCAGGTCCAGCAGGTCGTCGATGTTCACCTCCTCCGGCATCTCGTCCTCCTGCAACAGTCAAACACCGATTTTTATTGTCTTCCTCTTGTTGGCGGGCGTCTGGCGGCGTGCGTGCAGCGGCGCGGCGTGCGTGCGTGCAGCGGCGCGGCGTGCGTGCGTGCAGCGGCGCGGCGTGCGTGCGTGCAGCGGCGCGGCGTGCGTGCAGCGGCGCGGCGTGCGTGCGTGCAGCGGCGCGGCGTACGTGCAGCGGCGGCGTGCGGCGGCGGCGTGCACCGCTTACAGCTGCTAACAGCTGCTAACCACTCTCGTATTCGGCTTAATAATGTTTTGATAAACTTTTCAGGAATTCAGACACAGGAGGCGTGTTTGATGCTCCGTGTGTGTGTGTGTGTGTGTGTGTGTGTGTGTGTGTGTGTGTGTTAATGTG
>CAAKHG010032973.1:14949-32746 GCA_901007715.1 Dactylopterus volitans
CCGCCCCTCACTATTGATGTGTTTCCTAAACTGAGGAGACAGGCGAGCCACGTTGCATGAAACAGGTGAGACCGAGACGAGAGATAACAAGACCTCAGGAGCGCAGGCGTCTCCAAAATGTTACCCTTCTGCTCCCTTCCATCCCCAAGCAATGAAAGTGCGTTTTAACAATGCTTGCGTGTCAAAGCGCGGGAAGCAGTGTCTGTGTGTGTGTGTGTGCCTGCGCGCGTGTGCGTGCGTGTGTGAGTTTGTGCGCATGTGCGTCCGCGAGCACAGTGCTATTAATTTGTGTGCGAGCTTCCACATGGTTTGGGAGACACGCCGCTCAGCTTAATGAGGTGTCGTCTGAGCCCTTGACTGCTTGAGAGCGATGGGCAGACTGTGTGCATGTGTGACGGAGATAGGAAGAGTGTGTATTGACGTGGTGGTCTTCTCCCTGGCAGGCAGCTGTCTCTGCAAGAGGCTCCACTTCAAATTAAGTTAGACAGAAAAACAAAAGGCAGTTGTGTTGCATGCAAATGGGAGTGCTATGGCAGGGCTCCTTTTGGACTTGACCTAGGCTGCGTGTGTGTGTGTGTGTGAGAGAGAGAGAGAGAGAGAGAGAGAGAGAGAAAGAGAGCAGGGGATGCCTTTTCAGTAAACATGACGGGTGTGTTATGGTCGTGGCGTTAAGAATTATGACGGGCTTCTTGCTTACTAAGACCCACTCGAAATAGCACCTGCCCTTTTTGCGTGGTGACACATCCGTGCCAAAGCGTAATCATCCAGCATCAGGCACGTCTGTCGGCCTGACGGTAATGAAACAAAGATGCAGTCAATATCTGATGCCGCGGCTATGATCCATCAATGCCACCTTCCCCGGGACGAACAAAACACAGAGGGATTAGTCATTATGAGATGGGAGACTCTTGTTTTCCTCCCAAACCGCACAAAGCATGCAGAGATGAATTAATGAACAGCTGCCAGAGGAGAAATCAAACGGCTCCCGGCCTCCGATCGGCTTTCACCCTCCCTGTTACTTGATAGTCTGCATGCTGTCACGCCCGGCTGCCGTCATCTGCCCCTCATCCCACCGAAAAAGATCAACTTTGCAGACTTCAACAAACTGCATTTTGCGCACCCGACACGACGCACAAGGAGGCGAGACGTTCCCCGGCGCTCACGCCGCACCGCGCCGCTCCAGCGGTGCTAAAACTGTGGCAGATGTTGGCGTTCTGCAGAATGACGTGACGGGGAGGTTTGAAGCGACAGTGTGAGGGAGATCCAGAGGGCTCAGCGAGGCCTGTGCATGTGCTTTTCCTGCGAGGGGTCAGACATTCACAGCCATTTTGTGATATTTCAAATTCCAAATATATAAAATCTTTTATTTTATGAGCATATATGTGATTTTTTTTTCCGTATAGCTGCTGTTAAGCTGATTATGAGCAGATTCATGTCTCCAAATTCTGTAATGAGGCATCCTTTAAAAGGCTTTGAGGGACTGCAGCTGGATTAGTAGTTTGCTTTGGGTTGCCAGGTTGCGGCTTTTACGCCTCCAGCAGGACACCCGCGTTGTCTTCTCCACTGTCATGGTCTTTAAAAAAACCCTCGTGGATTGTTGCATGACTTTTGACCCCCGGATAACCTACAGTCAACAGCTACAACAGACTTCGATTCCTCATATTTAATGATGACTTCAGCAAAAGCGGGTTTGCTCATCGTTAATGGAGTCAAGCAAACGCAATCTCGCGTAAAGCTATTCGCTGTCTCCTGCGCCTCCTCACACATTTAAACTAGTGGTTTCCTCTCAACTTCCTATCGGACACACAACCACGTATTATCCGGCGATTGCTCTTAACATCTTATCTTTCTGAGACTGCCCTCAAGTAAGAGATGAGTGGTTAAACCTTGAAACTTGAAGCCCTCCAGGTGGACCCACAGGCAGAGGTCCTCGTTGTCGCACTCGCAGCTCCAGGGGTTCCCGCTGAGCCCGACCGAGCGCAGGGCGGACAGCGCGATCAGGGAGGTGATGTTGAGGGCCGTCACGTTGTTCCGGCTCACGTCCAGCACCTGGAGCGCCAAGTTCTCGGCAAAGGCATCCGGGTGAATCTCGGAGAGCCCCGGGTTGTCCGTCATCCTCAGCATCACCAGGCTCGACAGGGGGCCGAACGTCCTCTCCTCGATGCGGGTCAGGGTGTTGAAGGAGAGGTCCAGGTAGGCCAGCTTCCGCAGATTCCCAAACGTGGACTCGGAAATCTCCGTCAGGGAGTTGTTGCTGCAGTCCAGGTAGACCAGGTCGGACAGGTAGTTGAGCGCGAGCGGCGGCAGCTCCGCTATGCGGTTGTTGGAGATGATGAGCTGCCGCGTGGCCAGCGGCAGGTTGACCGGGAAGGTGGTCAGGTGCTGCCCGGCGCACTGAACCACCAGTTGGTCGTCGCACACGCATCTGTCCGGGCAGCCCGTGGAGAGCACCGGGGAGGCGATCACCTGCGTGGCGAGGGCGAGCAGAGCGAGGAGCCGCAAGGGTTGCGCGCTTGGCTGCGGGGCAAGACGCATGACACCGCCGAGGGCTTCATCAACTCCGCTTGGAGAGAGTCCGACGCGGTCACATTCTTCATTGATGCTGCCCCGCACCGAGCCGATCGTCCCCCGAGTGATTGTTTTCCACAGAGGTCACTGCTGACGCGTGCCCGCGGCGACCTCGCGCGCGCGCGCGCGCGGCGTCTCAGCTCATCCCGTCCGCCGCCTCTGCTCCGGATCCAGCGCGCGTCCGATGCGATGGTCTTGACAGTCGGGAGCCCTCGTGCTGATTCCACACGTCACTGATTTGTCGGGTTTCCTCGCAGGAACGCGGACACTCGAGTGGAGCTCGCGGCGCGTCCCCGTGCTGCCCCTCTCACGGTCAGTGGTTCCTCTACATGTTTGCCGTCCTCGCGCTTTCCCAAACTGAATTCCAGTGAGGAGGAGGGTGGGGGGTGGAGAGCGGAGGGAGGGAGGGGGCGAGGTGGGGGGGACACACTCTGGAGTGATCTCAGCTCTGGAGTGAGCTGGAGAGAGAGTGGAGAGTGGACAGGCAGCCGTGGCCATGGAGGACCAACATTAATGATAAGTGTGATCCATGTGGAGCTGCGGAGTCCTAACAACTGTGACCTATTGCCACGGCAGTGTTCAGTGTGTGTGTGTGTGTGTGTGTGTGCGTGCGTGTGTTTGCCCTTACATGGTTAAATGCTGTAATCTTCCTGGCATGTGTCCCAGGTGTGTGTACAAGAAGCAGGTGCACTTTCCATCCGGGAAGCATACTGCATGTGAGCAGATCACACAGTTACAGGCTTTCAACACAAACCTACGGGGCAATAATAGCAACGTGTAGGAAAGGGGAATCCCTATATTTACCTCTAAAATCAACGAGGCCTCTCAAAAGGTAATTGACATATAAGCTGCGGGCAGCAGCTCCCCCACCCAGACTCGAACTCGGGCCAGTGTTCTGCAGAGGATGATGGGATGAGATGAGCTGGGACAGGGTGGTCTTAGGCAGCAGTTGTTTTTCTCCTCTTTCCAGTCTCAGTGTGAATCCTGAGTTATTCTTGGTTGTCTGTGTAGGTGTTGAAGTGCTGAATCAGACTCAGCATGATGGTGGAGGAGGAGGACAGATGTGCTGCTGACAACCCGCAAAAGAATCTACCCCGAACTGACAGTCAACAACCCGCTGTGGTGCACACTGACCACTCTCTCTCTCTCTCTCCCTCTTTCTCTCTCTCTCTTTCTCACTCTCTCTCGCACACACACACACACACATGCACACACACGCACACACATAAAACCATTAACCAGAGAAGGACCAGAGAGCCCACAGCCATGTATAACCTAATGCTTTTTTTCACACTTCCTTCCTGTGGACTGAACTAATCCACACAGCTGTTCCGCGTCATGGAGGCTCCGTGATGGTCTGAGGACATCTAGTGATGAAACCTGGTAATGTTTTGCTAAGTGAGCGTCGTCGCAGCGAACAACACAGACTGACCATTGCTTTGGAAAATGCAAATTATATTTTGAATGACATCATGCAGATTTAGGAGTTTGATTATATAAAAAAAATGGTTAATATAATACTTAGTTAATATTCCTTTGAAAAAAAAAACTAACAGCCTAAGACTCGTCTTGCAATCTCTCCCATCTTCCTCTTGACATTCCTTCCCAACGCTACAGGTCTGTCCAGTCATGCAGTTGTACAGGAATGTTTATTGTTAACTTGTCTATTCATTTAATCTTTTGGCTCTGTTGCATGTCGGCTGCATTGTGTTGTATCACTGCAAGGACCTGCCTGCCATATTTATCTTGATGGTTAATCTACAAACCCGAACCCGGCTATATTGTTGGCTCATGTTTTTCCCAATGAGCACTGAACGAAGTTGTTTGTGATAAGAGAAAACTAGAATTACCTTCCTGATGCTGCAGTTCACGTCCATGCCTGCTCATGGATAAGAGCATAGAAATGTAATCACTTGATCATTGCCTTCTATTAGACATTTGTCTAAAATGTTGTCATAATCTAATCAAATTCATGAGAGCAGTCATGAGAATGAGAAAGGTCACAGTGAAGTTGACCTTTCACAAAGTGCCATTTTGTCTTTTTAGACATTTTTTTGTGTGAAATTCTGTCTTAATAGCAGATGATACAGAGAGTCAAGGCCATGAATGTGTCTTGTTGAGGGCCTGCGACATTGACCTTTGACCACTGAACCTGAACTGACATTTGGGTTGAATTTAAAGACCTTTCCTCTGGGTGTCTCTGAGATATTACACTGACAAAACAGGCACACACTTGAAGTCAAAGTGATTTTGACCTCTGACCTCTGACCACCAAATTCTAACAGGCATAATGTTGAACCCGAGCTGACATTTGCTGAAATTTGAAGACTTCCCCATCAGCTGTTTCTGAGAGCCAAAAAAACATAACCTGGCTTTCGTCAACATGACAAAAAAAAAGACGTCATGACAACACTCGATTCTGTCATATGAAAAATCACATTTGTCTGTCTTCATTGGAAGAAACAACACCAGCAGAGAGCAGCGGCGCTTGTGCTCACTTTGATTTGAGAGGTGAAAATGTCTATCATTAAAATACCTATAACTTAAATGTAAACAGGGACTTTAATGAGATGATGCCCTGCTGAGCACAAGTGGAGAATCTGTAGATTTTTTTTTTGACCTATTGGACACATCTGCAATGTCTGGTGAAGAACATCTTTGAGCAATGACAAATGTTTTGTAAGCTTCATTGTTTATAATATTTAAAATTTTACTTGTGCAAGAATGTTCACTGTAAGGGCTTGTCCTCCGCCGAGAAGCTGTTTTTTTTTTTTTTTCAAACAACTGGTTTTTGTCAACCCTAAAAGAAACCCAACTTTGTCAGTTCACAATCTTAATTGTCAGTTGTTGTCTTTGGGGTTGACATTGTTGGCATTTCAATAAACGACGGAGAGGAAATAATGACCAACAATGATCGAGGGAAATCAAACCTCACAAAAAAAAAGAATGCCATCACCTCAGGCTCCTTGTCGAACACTTAATGCCCCTGATGCGAATTTGGAGCGTGGCGATACACACACTGATCAAGCATAACGTCACCATGGCTGCATGTTTACCGCTGACTGTGACGCAACAGCCCTGCAACAAATTCGCCCTTCGTGTTGCGTTTTACGCCGAATTTTCCTTGAATCCGCTTGAGAGAGGTGTTGCCGCGTCCTGCTGGTTGTTGTTGGGGCTGTGAGCTGTTGCACTGTGTTCCATGGTAAATGCAGCGGTCATAATGTCGGTGTAAGTGACTCATAGCTCGTAACCTAGGCAACGCATGTGAAAAAAAAACACTACAGTATAACGCGCGCGCATGTCAGGACAGCAGATATTTTCCGGGGGTTGCGGTGTGTGTGTGTGTGTGTGCGTGTGCGTGTGTTTTATTTCGCACTTGCCAAAACTTGCTGCGTCACGCTGCTATCAATGATTGTAGCGTCTTAATAAAACAAACAGCCGGTGTAGGCGGCGACCACGGCCGCCCGCGCCGCGCCGCGCCGCGCCCTCCTCCCGCGTGTGTGCGTAAGTTACGCTGAGTGAGTAGCCGCCGCGACTCCACTGACCGAGCCTCGCCGTCGGTAACGTCGCCTCCCGCTTTGAAGGTAAACTTACGTTTAAACGCTCGCAGGCTGCGGCAGATGCGCTCCTTCACGTCCGCGCGGCGCGCGAGCGTCAATGGCGGCGCCGCTGTCCTTCATCTTTGACCTCTGTGTTTTTAAAACGCTCTCCACCGTCTGACAGTCGCCTTTCCCCCCTTCCTGTTTCGAAATGTTTGCTAACGACTTGTACAACAAGAGTTGAAGCTTTTGTTTGCTTGTAGCTTATTTCTGTCTTTCCCGGTTGTTTTTTCTTAGCGTAAGACAACTAGGCGTTCGTTTTTTTGCTCGCTATAAAAACGAGAAGCATAAATCGAAAGTATTGCAGCAACTCGCATGAGGTCAGCTGAGTGTGTGTGTGTGCGTGTGTGCGCGTGCGTGTAACCCCAAACCCTTTGTCTCAAGATGGTGGTCCTGTCCAAAGAGTACGGCTATGTGGTCCTGACCGGGGTCGCCAGCGTCGCCATGGTGGGACACTTGGCAATGAGAGTTGTCAAAGCCCGCAAGAAGTACAACGTGCGGGTGAGCGGACACGCCGAGCTGCTCGCAGAATAAAAAATCCACTCCAGTCTTTCATCCTCATTTATTCTGTGTTTTTTCTGTGTAAACCACTTTAGAATTGTTTATGCGCGGTGCTGCATAAACAGGCCTGCCTTGCCTTGTTAAAAAAAAAAACAACAACAAAAAAAAAACTACAGATGCTTCTCATCTGGCCTTGTCTTGCAGTACCCTCAGATGTACAGTGATGATCCAGAAACCGGGAAGATCTTCAACTGCATCCAGCGAGCGCACCAAAACACGTAAGCTGAAAAACGGTCGAGCGCCGCCATCACACTCGGCTCTCATGACTCTTGAGTACCGTGACAATAGAGAAGGAGGTTAAAGGCAACTTGCTGTTATCACGCCCTACTAGCTTGGAGATGTACCCCGCCTACCTGTTCCTCCTGGCTGTTGGTGGTTTGAATTGTCCTGTAAGTTCAGTTTTTGCGTTTTATCACACTATAACCGAACAAGTGTAAGTGCTAAATCTATATTATATTTGGACTGAATATCAAGCAAAATGTTAACCAGTAAGTCCATCCTATGGAGAAATGTGAACGGGAGAAATGTGCTTGTGAAATCCTCTTGTTTTTTGTGTGTGTGTGTGTGTGTGTGTGTGTGTGTATGTGTGCATGCGTGCATGTGTGTGTCTCACAGCGGGTTACGAGTGGACTTGGGCTTATATGGATCATAGGCAGGGTGGTGTATGCGCATGGCTACTCGACGGGAGGTAAGAGAACGTTGAGCCGCTTGCGTTCCTGCCCCTTTCATGTAAAATGACGCAGCGTGTGAAAGCACTATTATCATTCCCAATCAGATCCCGATAAAAGAATGCGGGGAGCATTTGGGAACTTGGCCGTGTTTGGAATGATGCTGACCACCGCCAACTTTGGCCGCCACCTCTTGGGCTGGGGAGCGCCACGGTTTGGGTACTTCCAGAAGGGTTGCTAGTGAGGAACAGGGGCTACAGGAGGGGCTCCATCAGTCATTTTTAAAATGAGACCTACTTCACATGAACCGTATTTCTTGCAGCACTGTTTGTTAACATCTGAACATTTGAAATGTTATGTTGTCAAGTGACCTGACCAGTTCTTCCATGTCGCCAAACAATACCTGCCGACACTCCCGAAACATGCCATATCTGTCAGTTTGTCCTGCTAGTTTTACACCTGCATTCTGATATTGAAGTTGTACATGGATTTGCCACATGGCTATAATTTTGACATCAAAACAACAAATGAAGATGCTTCAGTTAAAAGGGAACTTTGAGAAGGGAATGAACCCACCATGCTTGATGGACACTGCGACAGAATATTACTTAAATGTGTGCATTACTTGAAGTAAAGTCAGATTTTTAACAACCATTGATAACTGCAAACGGGACATTTCCTCAGTCATTGGGTAAAAAGCTGTAATTATATCCTCTACAGTTCAGAGACATAATATGCTCATATTGAAATGAAGTCATATCGATGTTAATAAATTTTAAATTGGTTCAAAGGCCTTATCTTCTTTTTTTTATGATTGAGGACTAAATGGACCATTGAATGTCCGGTGGGTGTGTGTGTGTGTGTGTGCGTGTGCGTGTGTGCAAAGGTGGCGTATTTCGTCTTTAGGTTGAGTAATTGCTCAAAGTACACATGACTTGTCTCGACAAGTGAATCAATAGCCCTGCCTCTAGAGTTGTAGAGCAATGCCACTGCTTCATCAAACTTGACAAAAGATATTCCCTCCATATAGGCTGAAATGACTCAGCATAATGTCTAACAGCCGGCCCACGTACGGGAGCGGTAATCAAACAATGCCTGCCTGTCTGCAAACCTGTGTGCGCCAGGAGTCTATTGGTTTATTGGTTTCTGTTTTAATATCAAACAGAAAGCCCTTTTGTCCATAACCTTTTCCTGAATACGGTCTCCAAATTGGCACTTTGTTACCACACATCACCTTTGGCACAAAGGCTGATCATGAATAACGTCGGATAAACACTGACGCAGTAGCTTGTTTCGAGCACATTTGCACGATACTCCAGCCAATTTTACTGCAAAGACGTCCGCTGCGTCTTGTTTCCTCGACTTAAAGCATTTGAACATGCATTTTGTGCAGAAACATATACATTTGTTATAAATATAACGCATTTAGCCATAATACTTTGTTCTCGCTTTCACAATCTTTTTTGTGTAGTGGGGTCTCTATTGTCTGTACCCATTAATATGTTAATAATCAACAACAGATTAACAAACAATTTCTATGTGCCTGCTGACATGTACAATCAAGTTAAATAAATCTTACACAATTAAGGATGAGACACTATTACATGTGAATTTGAAAACTTGTCTCCAAAGATATGGCTTTTTACTTTTTACTTTAAACATGCTAACGTGTGTTTTGTTTAAGACGTCTAATGCCATTTCTAGAACAACCTGCGCAACCCGGCAGTTTGCTTTCAAAGTGCACTTCGTTAATGTTTGGTCAGCTAAAAGATCACAACTTCATCAGTTTGGGGCACGTTTGCAGCTTTCTAATGTGTCCTAAATACTAAGTTTCTTAATTAAGCCGTTGTCTCACGATCACATTCCTCACTAAGGAAAGATAACCTCTGGGCTTCCTGCACCTTGAACCGTGTTACCTCTCATATCCGCTAGGGGGCACTGTGATCGTTCATGCCATTTGAAAGTGCTGCGCATTCATAAGGAGGCGGTCCGGGGTGCAGCCACATGTTCCCACAATCTCCAGAGCTTTAAAGGGAATGTGGAAAAAAAGTCATACTGAAACCTCCCATTTAAAAGACTTAAGAATCCTCCTCATGGAACCACACATACACATTTTTATCACCGACCCAAAACTCTCAGTCATGGGGGACAAACTTGTGAACAGAGATGCAGCGAGATCCAGCCGCCGCTTGGACCCGCGCCGCGCTCCCTTTGGTGTTGCTTGTGTTCGCAGAGAAGTGAAGGTGGCTGATGGGAGGCTTCCATCAGTAGGTGTATCTGGAGAGCGGCGTGTCCTCCATCAAATCATCCTGCAGAGGTGGGTCAGAACACAAGGTAGGGCTTCGCAGTGGTGTTTCTCTTTGTTTATGAAGGCAAGTGTCCAAATAATACTGTCCTATGCCATAAGTGCATATGTCAAACTCTGTGATATGAAGTAACTGTTATGGAAAAAAAAATAGTCCAGGAAAAAATTTAGTTTATATTTCAAGAAAATGAAACACGTGAAGAAAAGAGCTGGTGAATTATTATCTTTTAATTATCTGAAAGGCCTAAATGATTCTGTAACTTGTGAATGAAGACTTGTTTTCTAATTTCAGTATGTCTGACTTTTTTGTGCACGAATATAGCAACTGAACATATGGAACTATGAGACAGTTTCAGATACACAAGTTATTGTCCAATTATGTAATTATCTAAACATATATAACTAAGCCTTAATGAAGTGGGTGTGTCTCAATAAGCTCTGCCTCACTTCAGACTTCAGCTGAAGTTGAAATAAAGTTGGATGCTCTTGGAAAAATTAGAAAGACCAGATAAAGGAGCATGAGCAATCCATGCATAACCAAACTAGGGAAGAAAAACTAATGATTAAACTCACATTCCCAGCTGCCTTTCAAAGCATCAACATTGATCTCGAAGGGAAATGGGATGATTTGGGGGATGATATTGCAAAGTAAATGAGTAAAAGACGAGGAAAATGATATACACCAATCAGCCATAACATTATGACCACTGACGGGTGAAGTGAATAACACTGGTTATCATGCCACCTGTCAGTGGGTGGGATGTTCCGCTTTAGGCTGCAGGTGAACATTGCATCCGTGCGAAAAATAGGCAAGCGTAAGGATTTGAGCAACTTCGAGAAACATCAAATTGTGATGGCTGGATGGCTGGATGAGAGCATCTCCAGAACTGCAGTTCTTGTGGGATGCAGTGGTCAGTATCTATCAAAAGTGGTCCAAAGAAGGAAAAGCAGTGAAGCAGTGACAGGGTCATGAGCGGCTAAGTTTAATCAATGCACCTGGGGAGCGAAGGATGGCCCATGTGGTCTGATTGAACAGTCGAGCTCCTGTGGCTTAAAATGCTGAAAAAAAAAGAATGCTGGTTCTGATAGAAAGGCATCAGAATACACAGCAGCAACACAGTTTGTCATGCATGTGGCTGCGCAGCTGCCGGTCAGTCAGGTTGTCCATGCTGGCCACTGCTGAAAGCACCAACAATGGGCATGTGAGCATCAGAAATGGACCACGGAGCAATGGAAACAGGTGGCCTGGTCTGATGAATCCCGATTTCTTTTACATCATGTGGATGGCAGCCGGGTGCATGTTTGTCGCTTACCACGGGAAGACATGGCACCAGGATGCACTATGGGAAGAAGGCAATCCAGCGGAGGCAGTGTGATGCTTTGGGCAATGTTCTGCTGGGAAATTATGGGTCCTGCCATTAATGTGGATGTTCCTTTGATACATACCACCTACCTAAGCATTGCTGCAGACCATGTACACCTTTTCATGGAAACGGTATTCCCTGATGACAGTGGCCTCTTTCAGCAGGATAATGCTCCCTGCCACAAAACAAAAATGCTTCAGGAATGGTTCGAGGAACACAAAAAACAGCTCAAAGTGTTGACTTGGCCTCCAAAGTCCTCAGGCCTCAATCCAAGCAAAAGGCTGTGGGATGAGCTGGACAAACAAGTCAGATCCATGGAGACTCCCAACTCGTACTTCCTGGATCTGCTGCTAACATCTTGGTGCCAGATACCACAATACACCTTCAGCAGAGGTTTAGTGGAGTCCAGGCCTCGAGGGGTCAGGGCTGTTTTGGTGGATAAAGGACGACCTACACAATATTAGGCAGGTGGTCATAATGTTTTGGCTGATTGGTGTATGTCAGTGGACTGATGCTAAAACAAGGAAGGTGTAAACATGTTGGCAGAGAGCTGTGTAACTATGTAAAGTGAAAATGTATAGAAAACATGAGAAACATCCTGATGGAAAAGCACACTCACCATAGGTAGATCCTGCAGCCGGTGGAACTCTGGGTGATTAGTCCGCTGGCGGAACTTGAGGAAGAGGATGATGAAGACGATAGCAGTGGTGATGATGAAGACTGAGAGCAGACCAGCGAGCAGGGGGTCTAGAGGGGAGCTCGGGCGGTACTGGGGCCCCTTCTGGTCTACACGATGCACAAATGGACACAAAATAAAAAATAAAAAAAAAGATTTTTGACCGCTTTACTCTTTATCCCACAAGTGACTCACCTGTCCATCACCTCACCTTCATCTCCAACATTAAGTTCAGACGGAACCTCCTGGTGTGTTGGCGCTGCAGGGCCCCGACCACCAGCAGAGGTCAAAGGGCGCACTGCGGTTGTTGTCTCTCGCGCGGTGGCTGTTGTTGCCCACGCGGTGGCTGTGGCGGGAGCTTCAGGCTGTGACAGAGTGGATGCGCGGGCTGTGTGGGCTGGCGGGGATGAAAAGGTGGCGAGGGGATCTGTGGTCGGGGAGGCGCCGCCCTCCGTGGTTGAAGTGTGCAGTGGAGGAGGGAGGGTCTGTGGAGTCGTCCGTGCTGTATCAATCCAAAACAATACAGGGAATAGTTCAAAGGATGGGAGGCGCACAGGCGGAGGTAACCGCGGGTAACTGAACACCAGCTCATGACTCAGACAGAAATCTGCTGTCCACAAAGGTTGTTTTTTTTTTTTGTCGCTAGGCGCCATCTGCCTGGTGCCCCACGACTCAGGCCCGCTCAAAACAGAAATGGCACAGTGGCGACCTTCTTTCATGCATCACATTAACAGCATTAACGGTTTTGCTCGCAGCAAAGCAACAGATGAACAACAAGCCTCCACACAAACTTCCTCCACTCTCTCGAACATCATTCGGGTGATGCAGCCGGGACGATGGGCTCAGCTGTCCGGTGAAAGTAGGTGAGACATTATGGTGTTTTAAAGGAGTCCACAGTATCGAAATCTGCCCACATTAGAATGTATACGGAGGCAGCAAAACCCCTTAGAATCTAAAGCAATCCAACAACAAAGGCCGGTCCCCAAACTCATCATTAACAATTTGATCACTGTTTGCAGCAATTTCTGCCTTTTAGTTGTTTAAACCAGCCTTAAGCCAAACTGCCAAAAATGCTGCCGATTCTGCTTGTATGGACATCAGTTTTGTACGCCTCTCACTGTCTTTTCTCACTCAGCATGGGTGTGTGTGTGTGTGTGTGTGTGTGTGTGTGTGTGTGTGTGTGTGTGTGTTCTGGCTATTTCCTGAGCTCACACAGCTGTTTACCTCACATTCGAGGGTTGTGGAGGGCGTGTGCACCTAACTTAGTATAATTACCAATCAGACAACCTTTCTGCAGTCATTGTGCAAGGGGATATTCAAGGCACAGACGCTCAGTAATACGCCTGTCAGAGACACATTCAAGAGTAAAGAGCAAACTCTTGTCTATAGGCTGACAGACAGAACCCACAACAGAATCGTGGTGACACGCTACTACTTTTTTACGGCCGTCATCAGGGCCTGTCGGAGGAGTATTGAGCAGATCTGCGTGATCTGGATGGCGGCATGTCATTGTTTGTTATTTTCGAGTTGCTCAAAGTGGCAACATGGGGAACATCAGCTGAGAGGGTTATATTTATCTGATCTATAAAAGGGAATCTCCCAATGAGGTCATGACACACATTCCCAGTCTCGGCCCAGTCATGTGGGGGTCAGGGGAGCTCTTCTCTGGAGCACCGCTGCAGATGCGTATGAGCTGGAATCTGCGTTTGCAAAAGATGCAGCTGTTCAGAGTGTTTTCGCGTAAACGAAACAGACTGGACGAGAAACTCAGATGCACAATTGTGGAAATATGGACTAATTTTGTTTTGTTTTCCTTAAGTCGGTAGGTCTGCACAAAAACGGCCGGCAGCGTCGTCCTGGTTACCTGAGGGAGACACGGCGCCGGGCCGAGCGCCTGTGATGACGGGGATCGTCAGGTGTCGAGATGTAGCCACTGCAGGACTCGTGGTGGTCATGTCAGTTGTGTGTCCGGCGTGTGAGTGGACCGCCCCCTCAGCCTGGGTGTTGGTGGTAATAGTGGTGGCGGTGGTGGTTTCAGTTGAGGCCTCCTGTGTGCCTGCTGGAGTGTGCATCTGCTGTAGGACCTCATTGGCAGGATCTTCTGTCAGCTCAGGAGATTCTGAGGTGCCAGTATGACGTGCTGAAGCAGTCAGGGAGGAGACAGGAGCCAAGACAGAGCTCTGACCTGGAGAATAAAAACACATTTTACTGACAGGATTTAAAAAAAAATAATCCTCAAGAATAAAGTAAGAGGAAATAAGGTATTGTGAGGTATTTTATCATTTTCTCTAAACTGTTATGACAATTTCTGAGAGCAGAGTCAAATATTTAAATCGCCTAACATATATATCCTAACATATACATCATAGATATATCTAATATCACACTGAATATAACATTTCATCGAAACAGACTACTCCAATATCTATCAATAACTTCAGCCATGGACACACTTAGGTTTGTAATGCAGTTTGGATTTTAAACAATGTAGCCAGATTTTAGCAGTGATGAGATGACGTCCTCCATTAAACGAGCATTGTTATCAATAGGAGACAAATCAACACCTTGAAAAGGTAAAATCAGTGATTTTCCTGCGTCTGAGAGGACGGTAAGAATTTATTAAAGGAACTCCTTTGTAAGAGAGTAAACAAAGCCGATCTCGTCTGAACTTTCCATAGGAGCAGCGGAGCATCATATCCCGCATCAACAACGAGCTGCGCGCACCCAATGACGCCATACCTCGTATCCGCGACGAGCCAATAAGGACCACCGACAAGCAAAAAACCACTAGATTAATTTCAAATTTCATCTCATCCGCGTCGCTTCCCCCGGAGATCGCAACACGACGGCGCGCGGCGGCTACCAGCGGCTCTCCTCTGTCTCCGGCGCTGAGGCGGTTTCCGTTACGTGATTTGACAGGACGCATCATCGGCGCTAAAAATAACCCGAGGGAGTCGGGCAGAAGAGGAGCAGGGGTGGGGCCGCGTGCGTGTGGCGAGGCGCGCTGCGCACAAGAGAAAAAAAAAATAATAATAAATGCGTAAGAAATATTACCGCAAAGCCATCCTCCACTTCCAGCTTTGCCCTTTATTTTATTTTATTTTTTTAATGCTATTCCGAAAAAGCATCAGTTTGTACTAACTGTTGCTCCGGCGCCGCGAGGAGTCGCAGCCCACCAATCAGATGCCAGTGCGTCAGTCGTCGACGTCCGCGAGCGCCTGTTGTGGAGCGTCGAGCGCGCGCCGTCGAGCCGCCGTGCGCACGTTTCTCCGCGCTCTCCGCGACTGCGCGCCTCCCGCGAGACGCCGTCTGACAGACGGACGCACGGACGGACGGACGCGCAGACAGCGGCGGAGTCGCAGGTGTCCGACGAGTTTGCGGGCGGTTATGCGAGGCAGCAACTTCTCAGTCCCCCCCGGAGGTCAGCGCGGTATGTCTGCGCGTGTGCGCGCGCCTGCCCGCGTGTGCGCCGTATGGACAGCTGAGTGACCCGCGGCGTCCTCTGCCAGCGCGCTTCGACACACTTTAGAGGAGGCGGCGCGCCGCTTTTGACTGTTTGGGTTTTTTTTTTTAAATTATTATTATTATTATTATTATTTTTTGGCATATCGGCTTTTAATTTGTAAAGGCTAATTCAGAGGCGGCAGGAGGAGACCGACACGCCAGATGGAGCGTCCCGCCAACCCGGCAGACGGCCCGATGCAGCTGGAGTTAACGGTGGAGAATGTGGAGTCGGTGAGTTGCAAGTTTGTCGAGAATCAGCCTGCAGCCTCCGCTCAGAGCACCGCTGCTAAAACTTTATAAGTATCTTCGATGCATTATCATTTCACATTGACACAACAACGCGAGTAATCATCGTCATTACAACGTTGCTGACAAGGTTGCAGGGAGGCTCACTGGAGGTTTTTTGGGGTAACATGATACCACCTATAAGCATATGCTGTCCTAATAATAACTAACACCATGTGCTTTGGATTAGTTGCTGTGACAACACATTTTTTTACCCCATTCAAACAAGTGGTCATCCAGCATGTAAGATTATTAATGATTGTTGTAAGTACAGTCCGGCCAGAGATGACTCCTGTGACTCTCATGTGCCTGTCACACCGAGATAAAGCGGCTAATCTAAAGTTAAGGTGAAAAGGGAACATAGAGTGGAGATAAATTGGATGTTTATTTGTCATTCACTCCGATGCTCCCCATGAATATTATTTACTCATCATCATCAGATTGAAATCTTTTTTGTTATATTGCACGAGGAACTTTTTTTTGTTGAGGTGTTCCCTCTGCTTTGGCTCTGTCTTCTGCTCCAGGCTCTCTACCAGCTGTACTTTGACCCAGACATGGAACGTAAGAACATGGCCCAAAAGTGGCTGACCCAGGCTCAGGCCTCTGCACAGGCGTGGCAGTTCTGCTGGGCTCTGCTCGGGCCAGACAAGGTCTGTTTGCGAGCTTCCGCTGGAAACATCTCTGCTGTCGCACATTAATCTGCTGTTACCGAGCTGAGCTTAGAGCAGCAGCTTCATCTGTTGCATGTCCCTCCAGCTTCCAGAAGTTCAGTTTTTCGGCGCCAGCACCCTCCACACAAAGATCTCTCGCCACTGGAGTGACCTCCCCGCAGACCAGCATGAAAGCCTGAGGGTGCAGCTACTCTCCCACATTTTGCACTTCTCCTCTGGGCCCAAAATGGTGCTGACCAGGCTGTGTGTCGCCCTGGCCTCCATGGCGCTTAACCTAATTCCTCAGGCTTGGTCTCAGCCGGTAGCAGACATGGTGAGAGCTTTCCAACCACAGAAACCAGAACCTGAAGATGGTGCCAAGGCCACGCAGGACCCCCATGTGCACTGTCTGGCACTGCTGGAGCTCCTCATCGTACTTCCAGAGGAGTTCCAGAGCAGCCGGCTGGCTCAGGCTCGACGCACCCAGCTGAGAGAAGCCCTAGCTGGGGAGTGGACGGTGGTGTGTCCCATGCTGCGTCAGCTCCTCCAAAGCCAGGACTCCTCCACTCAGGTGAAGGAGAAGGTGCTCCGCTGCCTGTCTAGCTGGGTGGCACTGGATGTGCCGTTAGGGGAGAGCCAGGAACTGGTCCAGGACTGTTTCACCGCTCTGTCCAACCCAGAGCTGTTTGACACTGCTGTGGAGACAATCGTGAACGCCATCTCTCAGCCAGACTGCCAGAGGTGAGATACGTACTAGCTGCAGTCATGCTGTTACTGGAATCACTGAGTTTATGATTGCAAGTGAGGTGCAACATAGTTCAATCCTGTGCGTGCAGGTACATCGACGCTCTGGTGAACTTGATGCCTCTGGTGTTGGGTCTCTATGACCAGCTGAAGACAGCGGCTCAGGACAGCGACATGGAGACCTCACATGGTATCTGTCGTATCGCTGTAGCTATGGGGGAAACACACTCCAGGTACACACAGGTGCACACACAACCACCTCTACCAGGGTGACTGACCACTATTCTGACTAACAAATGGCAGACATGGAGTGATGACAGTTTGAGATCAGTTTATTTATTTATTTTTTAACTGGGCATGGTGATAGGGATGCTTTCATACTGGATTCTGGCTCCAGTTTATACGTATTCTTCAGGTCTGCCAGTTATTTTTAAATATTTTACACATCTCTGTGAGTGTGATGATGCTGCTTTTGCTGCAAGCAACACAATTCTTCCAGACAACTTATCCAGAACGTTATTCACAAGCAATGATTAATATGGAAACAGACAACTTTCCCCCCTTTAGTGTTTCCAGGTCATGTTATTGTTTGCTTTTATGACAGATTAAACCATGGTGGTATTAAAAAGTTGTAAGAAATTTGAAAAAAATGTGGTGCTTAATGGTCTAGTAGATCTCTGGCTGCAGGACCTGGAGCTCACCGACTGCGTCCAGGGAGGCGTGCTGGCGCCACACTCCCGGCCCCAAAAAAATCTGTAGGCTGGCTGATTGGCACTGTTGCAACAAATTCAATGATTTTCCAAAGAGACGAAAGGAAGAACATACAAGCATTTTGAAATCCTCACGAAGATGTCAAACTACATGAGCTGATCG
>CAAKHG010032977.1:7373-33430 GCA_901007715.1 Dactylopterus volitans
CTCTTACTTGCCAGCTCTTCAGCTGGAGGCCTGAGACTCGCTGCTAGACGGAAGCAGTCGGTGCTACTTGCAGCCTGCGCTCATGCGTCGGCTTTTCTGTGACCCGCGTGCGACTGTGGGCGGAGGCCGCGGGGGGCCGCGCCGCCCTCACTGGCGCCCTCACTGACGCCGTTTCACTTTCAGCTTCGCATTTGCAGTCGACAACAGTTTTTGTTGTTGTTGAGTCACCAGTTTTCAACCAAAAGGCCAGACTTTGCCATTTGCGAGCGTTGTTCATTTCCTATTTCCAGCCACCTGTGTCACATTCCCAGCGGCGAGTTATAACTGCAACCATGGCAACAGAAGTCATGCACCACGTTTCTTACGTTGCCCTATTCCGAAGCGGACCAATGAGGCGGCGGCTGTGCGTGTCGTTGACCGGCGGCTCCTGAGGAGGTCGGCGTGGGTGCTGCAGCAGCAGCGCCGGCGTCTCGACTGGAGAGTTTCTCCACTCAAAGACTGACGACTTCTCGATGTTTCACTTCTCTCCCGACTGTCTGACGTCAGCGGACGGTGACGGACGGCTGCTTCACCCAATCACCTGCCAAGTATTTTTTAAAGTGCCTGCTGTTTAGCCGACTGCGTCCAGACCCACCACAAACACCGGCCAGACCTGCACCAGATCACGTACCGCCTTCCCACCGCAGGCAAAGGTGGCCCAAATCACACTTTTTTGTGCATATGCGACCCACGTCAGATTTAACATTTACGACAGTCTGAACGGCACAAATCTGATTTTTTTTCCAAATCAGAACAGCCCACTTCCATACGTGCTCCTAAATTGGATACAAAGCTGCTGTTTTTCAAAGTGACCTGAGTCGGAACGCTCCTGTTACATTTCACCCCACTTTTACGTCACCGAAGTGGGACAAACGTCACAATTGTGCGCCAGAAGAGGCGGCGGGACGGCGCGGCGACAAGGAGGCGGCGGGACGGAGGCGGCGACAAGGAGGCGGCGGGACGGCGCGGCGAGATCACGCGTAAACGATGGATTTCAGTAGGGTTAGGCATCGAGCGTCGATTGGAACCAGCACTAACATTCCGATTCTCCCGGATTCGTTCAAATTTTTAAATTTCAATTCCTCATTTCGATGCCGAGTCCGCCGACCTGAAGAAGAAGCCGCCGATCACCGATGAAGAAGAAGAAGAAGAAGAAATTGCTAACGTTAGCCAGGCGGGTGACCAGGCTCCCGGAGTCCTGCACGGGTCCAGTGTTGGCCCGGAGACACGTCGCTCAATTTTAACCGCCTTTTTTTTTTTTTTTACCTTTACAGGTTCCACCTCTCTGCAGCAGCAGCGCATCAGGTTACCTGGTTTTCCCAGTGACAAAGTACCGAGATGTACCAATTCCATATCAGCACTCACTAACTTTGATTTTACGTCGCGCAGCAGCTAACCGGCGCGAGCGGCTCAGTTAGCGTGACAGAGGCCGCGACGTTGTTTATGATTACGTGGAAGTTGGGAGCTCGTCAAGGGTCACTCATTCGTCAAGTCACTGCTTCTCACAATAAAGTGATGAAAGTAGTTACTCGCTGCACCGCCTGTTAGCTCAGTTCCACCCGCTGATTTATACAATTGTGCAGCATCCATCTTTACGTCCGTGAACAAGGGGCGCGCGCGTTGATGTCATAACGTGAACAACCATGCAAAAAAAATTGCATCTCAGCAAAAAATGGGAACCGAGCATTCAGACGGTGAGTGTGAAGGCGGCCTCAGACCGGAGTTCGTCAGCTGGGAGAAGTTCACAGCCGCAACATCCACCTGCTTTCACCTACATTAAAAGTCTGCAGGCGGATTTTATTACGCCGACTCTGTAAAACTCCAACTGTCCTAGTGTCACTCACTTTTAGTAAATGCTTAACTGGAAAAAACATGGGTTCTTCTATTTGAGCTTTACAGGCTGGAAGATTAACAGGAAACATCTGACATTATTGGAATCCAGGAAAAAGCTGCTCTTTAAATCCACGCAGACGCTCCACTCTGAAACCTTTTTTTTCTTTTTAGCTGGTTTAGTTTGAAGCCCACATCTCTTTACCAACATTGCACTAATTGACACGTCCTGGAATGAACTGCTAAGCTCTCAGAAGACCTTTGACACCGAAAACCACATGAGGTTTGTGGAGCTGAGCTAACAGCCTCTTTGTGTCTCCTCCATACTGCTGTAAAGAAGTTCAAACAAAAGAGATCTCGCCGTTTGACCCCAGACAGAACAATTGAAAGTTTATGTGAATCACAATGTGCTTCTTCTCTCTGCTACTCTGCCCTGAAACAATGGAGGCTGTGGCTTTTCACATCTCCGCAAAGACTGCCCTCAAGGAGAAACGAGAGAAACAGAACGGGAATTAGAGACAGCAGAGTAAACAAGAGAAGCAAAACATGGCCGAGTCATTCCATGAATGAAAATTCTCTGAAGTAATCTGTCACCTTGTGACCCGCAGTCTGGAAATTTAGGCCACATGATAGAGCCCGGCTGACCGGGGCTGCCATGCTGGAGGAACAAGCTCAGATATGCAGAAGCTGAGATCAACACTTTATTAAGAGAATCAACAAGAATGAGGCAGATTTTCTGGCGTCACTGCAGCTTTCTGTTCTTTATGCCCGGATCGGAACGTTTACTGGAGATCACATATCCAGCATCTTGAAAGTTGCAGGGTTGAAAACTGCTTTGGTCAGAAATGGTGAAACACAAATACTACTGAGGTATCAGAAGTACCCACAGACGTGCTGCATTAGACGTGTTGTTCTCTCGGTAAAAAGTCGCCGGAAGGATTTTCATTACAACCACCACTGTTTCCAAAACAGCTGGGATGGTGTTTTTTATGTTAGTAGAAACACAATAAAGGAGGCATCTCGTCAGGTCAGGACTCAGCAGTTCACCTGCATCTACAGAAGGACAGAGGAGCCTTCAGGACTGGATTTCTGCTTCATGCCTAACGAGAACCTCCTTCGAGTTGTTTCAGATGTACGTCGTTCTGGATAAAAGCATCTGCCGGATGAAGTGTGGACCTGCTGAGGCCGGCGGCATGAGAGACCAGTTAAAGGAGCATCTCTGTCAAACTAGAACAACGGTCTTGAGACTCCTTCCCGCACATCTCAGCACCAGCTCTCACCCTGACTCATGTGACCCTAATGACTCACATGTTGGTCTGGGAGGGTCAATAGCTCTCAGGCGACTTTAATGACCCGGGACCCCCAACCAGTCAGGTAGAACTGAGGGAGCCTTTCTGATGAGGTGAAACATCTCCAACCACCAAAGAAGAAATCCAAGGAATCGTTGCATGTTGACCTTTATCAGGCGCGGAGATGAACGCACCCGCAAGCCTGACACTGCTCACACGGGTCCCAGGTCCGTCTCCTCAGCAGACTTTTACTTAAGGCCCCATTAAGGTCACAACTGAGCCAGCAACCTTCTGAGTCATGCTGCTCATTACAAACATGCTGTGCAGTGAATGGGAGTATGACGAAGATGATGCTCAGTTACCCTTCATGTGAGTCACAGCAGCTTCAGCTCTGATGGGCTGATGGAGGTTCTCACCTTGTGCTACATGAGTTAAGTCAGACTCCTCACGTCGGCCTGTCTGCCCCTCACCAGGCAGGTGTCACTTTCAGAGGCATCTCAGCCTCCAGTCATGATCACGGTATCAGGTTTCCTGTTAGAGGCCTTACAAGGAGAACCAGGTCTGAACGTAGACCAGTGTGGATGCCAGTGCTGGGCGGTAAACCGGTTCATACCGAATACCAGTGTTTGTTTTTCTCGATGATATGAATTGTTCACATACCGCGATACCGGTGAGTACGTAGCAACGTTGGGAACGCCAAGTGGCGGAACGTCGCGCCGCAGGACATTGAGGGGGACTGTTGTTGCAGTTGCACTAAGCGAGCAGGTGAGGACGCCGGTGCAGGCACGAGCCCGCATGGACGTCGCTGAGCAGCGTCGAGCCGAGCGGCGAAGAAAACGGATAAAGACAGTGAAAGTGAAGTTGGAGAATGAACAGAAAACGACGCTGAAGAACTTGTAACGAAAAGAGCAGCCGGGTCGGTTCTTTGAGGTTCTTCGGCTTCAAAAAATCTGACGTCAGTCAATCAAACATTTTCTGCAAACGTTGTTGGGCTCAAGTTGTGGCCGTCGGCGGCGACGCGAGCAGTTGGCTTCACCACCTCAGCCGCATCTTGGAATATCAAGAAGGCATGAAATAAAGACCTGCGCCCTAAATTTAATGGTTTATTTATCCAAGGTGTCGCTGGATTCGTGACCTCGATGCACGACGTTTGCTGGCAGTTAAACATGGCAGTTAAATTAGAGATGTCCTGGAAATATAAAGCTTATGTTTGGAAGTAAATTGGATTTCAAATGAAGGACAAAGACTAGGTGGTTTGCAAGACAACCAACTTAAGAACGCATTTAGCAACGCGCCATGCTGACACGTTAGCACAGCCGCAGAAGCTTGTTGATACGAACCAATGAACTCTGGATAACGCCCCATTTACTTCAGTTCCAGCCCAGAGGATCACAGACGATGGTGCGCTTCATTCGTAAAGACTTTTGTGCCCCTTTAGCGTGGAAAACATCAGCTTCAGGTGGATGCTTCATACCTTGGAGCCGCACCATGTTATGCGGCAACGTAAGTAGGTGGCGAACGTAGCTGTGCCAAAACAGTATGAAGAGGCGAAGGAGGCCATGAAAATGTCCCTCAGCTCTGCTCAGAGAGTTGCACTGGCCTGTGACGCGTCACATGTTACCATAACGCTGCACATCCATGACGAACGGGAGCTGGGCTACATCAAAATGGAAAATTTGAATTACATTGTTTTGACTGAGTTCGTCCAAGGAATTATCATCATCATCTGATCTACATGTACAACTCGGATTTTAAGATGCGTAATGCGTTTTTCATTTTTCGGTGAACTATGTAGAACATCGCAATATATCCGAATACATCACATAATCGGGATATTGCAATGCTGCATTGTATCGAGGGTCAAGTATCGTGATACGTATCGTGAGGCCCCAGCCATGATCTACATTTTTAGTCAGACTGCCCAGCACTACGCGCGACGTCTCCCGCCGCACCTGCAACGCCGCTTGCAAAGTAGCCGGTGAGTAAATGAGTGGCGACGTCGCCCTCTATAGTTTTTAGTCCAATTAGCAAAGTCAGATGTGAGTACGGAGCTGACAGCGCACATGAATGCGTCTGAACAAAAAAGGCTTTCATCAAAGTGAAATGAATCTGCAAATGACTCTGTGGTCTCTCTCTCTCTGTCTGTCTATACATATACATATATATATACACACACACACACACACACACACACACGTGGGCTGTGTATCTGAATACAGCGACGCGCCCTCCCTGCCTGACTGACCATCTACAGGGTCAAACCGCACATCAGTCACCAGACTCATTACCAGAAGTGACACACGAGAACATGAGACCGAGAAGACGACACGAGACCACTGCCAGACGGAGAATGGAAACCCGATTCCACCGTGAGATGTTCCAGAGTGTCAAAAACAGTTACAGATCAATAAAGAGGTCATGACCTAATTAACGTCAAATTCCTTCTGCACTCCACCATCCAAATATTGATCACACCTCCAAATGTGAGGAGGCCGACTTCAGTTACGCAGGTGTGAGGCTACACCCAAACCACAGGAGCACAGAATGTTCTTTAAGTCTGTGTGCTCACTTAACACTAATGATGCATTTTGGTGTGCTCACGTTGTACTGTCATCACATGCCAAATGACTGACTGCAAGCATGACGGGAAGCATTCCGATGGAATAGCCGGTGTCGTGTTCTCTTGACGGGACTCCGCGTCTCCAGCATCTTCAGTCGGTTCTCCAGCTGAAGTAACGCTACAAACGAGCAGAGCCCCTCAGAGCTGCATCTCATCTTCAGATACGGGCAGACGAGACCGTGACGGTGGAGGACGTCATTAGCAGGGTGGTGGAAGTGCTAGCCATTGTCACACATGACAATCACGATGGAAAGTGGGTGTGAACACCCATTTTTTTTGGGGGTTTCAAATAGTTACAAAATCTGGCCGACACCGCTGGCCTTCCTCTCCACATGGCAGACTTCAAACAGGCCAAAAATAACTTCTCAAACAGAACATCGTGGCCTGATCCCTGTCAGTTTGGGCTAATTGAGGTTAACCTCCAACGATACCGCCGGATGTTGAGTTTGTTTGGGTTTTTTTCATTCCTGGGAGTAAGGAACACGCCTGCAGGGTGTAAACGTGCAGCAGTGAATGCACATAAAGAGCCGTGGCCTAATTTCTTCTCTTGTTCATCTTCACCATACAAGTTTCAGTCGTGTACAATATGTACTATATTCCACCACACCCCACCCTGGGCTTTTGAGCCGCTCCCATCACCTGTGCTTTTGCAGTCATTGCGTTAATCACAGTGCAGGTACTCAGAAATAGATCACAGCCATGGCCCCAAACAAGAATCTGCTGGAGGAGGAGCAGTGGAGGCCTAAAGGTCACACTGGGCAGATCCCAGGTGTGGATGTGGAGCAGTGTGAATGTGAGCAGGGGGTCAGAGATCCCAACCAGCCCAACCAGCTTCAACAATAGAAATAAATAACCAGAAGTAAAAAGATGGAAACCTCTCTGAAGTAGTTGTTGGTCCATTTAACTGGTAATGACCTTCTCAGACCTCAGCCTTCAGAGACGCTGAAGGTGTCCTGACTTAAGTGGTAAATAACAAAATAATCAATTCTTTTCTTGCTCGTGCTGCTGAGCCTCAGCGCTGATCAGAGCTCACTCTCAGATCTGCTCCAACAACCAGTTCAGGTCAACTTCTCGGTTAAGTTCCTGTTTCTCTGGCAGAACGCAATGTTCCTCCTTTGGTAATAAGACAGTAACATTTACTGTTGTGAAATATGGAGTACCTCAGGGCTCCGTTTTTGGCCCTCTACTCCTCTCGAGCTACATTTCCTCTTCCAGCCAGGTCACACGCAGGTATGGAATAAAGAGTTATAGTTATGCTGATCATTTGCATATTTCAAACTCAGAGGCCGGCTTGTAGGAGTGAAAAAGTGGATATGATGTAATCCCCTTCTTCTAAATTCAGACGAACCTCAGATGTTGGTCAGTGACCAAACATGGCCACCGGTTTCATCTAGTAACAGTAACTCTTCATAGCTGCGTGATTCTGCCTTCTCATCCGATCAGCATATCAAAGAAATGACTATGATTGTACATCGTCACTTGCAGTAGAACATAGTAAGAATCAGGTCCTTCCTGGCCATGACTGATACTGATATCTGAACTCATGGCTTTATTTCATCTGGACTAGATTACTGTGATCTTTCCTCACAGGTTTTCCACATACAAGCCTCAAAAGTCCTCAAATGGTTCACGATGCTGCCGTTTTTACTCCTAACTGGAACCCGGAACATCTGAACATGTGACTCTGGTGGACTAACCTCCACGGATGCCTTCCAGAGGGTAGAAAAAGGCCACGAGCAGGTTCATGAGAACGGCCAGGTTGAAGGAGATGCTGCTCCAGAATGACATGTTCCGGGAGCACCAGTAGAGGATGGGCTGGGCTGTGGGACGGGTCAGTGGAGCACATTAACACAGGCAGCCTGCACAGTTAATTACTCTGAATAGGTGAAACATACTAAACAAACATCATCGGAAAGCGTCTACATGTTCTGAACTCCTCAGCACCAAAACTGTTAAAAAAAGGTTCAATATTATCAAAAAAGGTGCAAATCAGATGACTCTTAAACCCATTTAATTCCACAAAACCACACACACACACACACACACACACACACACACACACACACACACACACAGCTGAAGTCACTATATTCATGGCAAGTTGTTGACAGCGATGGAACAACACGGTCGTCATCTGCGCTGAGTCATTCTAACAGAGAGAGCTGGTTGGTCTTCACGTGTGAACGCGTGCAGACCAACCATGGTGGTTCCAACCATGGAGACCAACCATGGTGGTTCCAACCATGGAGACCAACCATCCTCCCTTAGGCCACCACCTGCCTCTCCAGCAGAGCCTCTGCTGTGGTTGCCATCTCTCAAGGGGGTCAACAGGGACCAGTTCTGACAGAGACACTGAAAACAGTGCTCAGGCCTTTACAAAATATGAATATAGGGAGGAGAGATGACTGGAAATCAACATTATATGAAATTTCATTTGCATCATTTTTTTGGCTGCTCCCTCTCAGAGGGGCTAAGAAACCTGCATCCTGTTCCTGATCTCCCACCTGCTGCAGCCGCTTCCCGGCCCTGATTCGTCTATAGCAGCTGTACCAGAGGTAAAGATGGAAGACTGAACGTGACCTCACACTGGCAGGTCGACCCGCTAAGACTCAATTTATAATTGACACTTGTGTGTAGACCAGAGACGACTGAAGGTCTACATGTGGTCTCTCTCCTTTTCGTGCAGTTGAATTATGAATTCATGTTGACCTTTATTGGTTCAATGGCTGTCAACACTCGACACTGACACTGACACACTCCCTGCACCAGCCCACAGTCAGAAACCGTCAATCATCCACTTCATCAGTCTCACAGCTGCAATCAAACAGTTTGAAACGCTGAAGAGCACAAATGGTAAATCACAGCTTAGCCTTGCTTATTGTCTCGTGTATCTTATCAAGGTTCGCGTGCGTCTCCACTTCATCTCTCCAGGCTTCAGTTGCTGGGTTCAAATGTCCAGATGAGAGTCCGAGAACTGCGTTGGTGCTGAACTGATATGTGGAAATCCAAGAATGAGGCTTTTCTTCTAACTGCAAAGGATCAGTGGGAAGAACAGAGTCCAGCTAGAGAATGTTCTCATAGGCTAGCTGGGGTTCCTGGTGGTTCCTGATCTTAACTCTCAAATCACCAATCAAACATGACAAGTGTGATGTTGTGAATTTAAATTAGTTTCTGTCAACTGCTCAAAACCAAGAGTACTGGATCAGGTAACAGAGACTTGGGCCCAGACCACAGAAGACTCAACCTCCAATGTGAACGCTGTGGACGGTGCCTGTGCATGCATCAACCAACACGGGTGGCGAGGAGCTGGAGGTCTTCAGAATGGTTCAGGCGTACTTGGGTGCACTTGGATCACTTATGAAAGCAACCACACCTGAACGCAGAACTGGACTGCTGCTGTGCCAAATACTTCATCACCACCATCATCATCATCATCAGCTCCGCTCAGACATGGCTGAGAAAAGACCTCTCTGGTCTCGTGAAGAAATGAACCTTTTGTCCAATATTGAGGCTGATGAGAACAGAGATTTATGGAGCAACCAGACGGGCAGTGAGACAGCCCCAGGGGCTTAGCATGTCGCTATGAAGTCTTCAGGAGCCTGGAGGGATGTGAGTGGAGAGCATGTGAACCTGAAGCACTATGAAATAAAGAGTTGAGGAGAACCACGCACAGGGAACTGTGTTTGTGTTACCAGTGGCCTCTTGAGTACCTCGCAGCTTCTTCTGCCAGTTCATCTCATTAAAAAGGTCCTCAGAACGCAGGAAGAAGTCGTTGATCTTACTGCCTTGCTCGTCCCGCTCGGTGGTGTAGTAGACGCGCAGCTTGGACTCTTGGGTGAGGAACTCGCAGATATTGGGAACAGGGAAGACGATCTGCTCCATGGTGCGGTCCAGCCGGACGATCTGGACAGAACCGCCACAGCAGCCTCCAATCACACTCCCTGTGTTGCCGCCGCCAGCAAACAACGCTTGAGCCTGGCTGATTGTTTATAATTACAGTGCAAATTGGCTTGCTCCATTAGCGATGACTGGTTATCATTACACAATGTACTTTCAGCAACAATAAAAAAGCTGTTTACTTTATGATGCGTCTATTAAACTGAACCAACAACTTGAGCTGGGAACACTGTCAAGCACTCAGCATTCCTTCCGCTCATCGAGGGCACACAGGAAAACCTGCAAACATGCCGAAGGTGCTTGTCATTATGTCAAAGTACACGATGAGCCCAGCGAGCCTGCCAAGAAAAACACCATCACATGCCTCGGGTCAACGGTGATGCCAGAGTGTCGCAATCATCTCCAGCTACAACAACACTACAGTCTTATTATAGATCTTAGCGAGCGTGCAATCGTGGAAGTGTGTTGGAGCCGAGCGGAGACCCGGACCCGGCGACTGACCTCGATCTGAGCTGTGTGTTTGGCGTAGAACTCCAGGGCCTCGTCCCCCTCGCCGTATGTCCCGCCGGGTTTCAGCATGGCCTGCAGTTCCTTATTGTGACGCGCCAACTGAAAGGGCGACACCATGACAACGGTGAAACAGCAGATGAGCCGCTGGAGTCTTGAGTTTTTGACCACAACTTGTTCAACAGAGGGAATTTTTGGTGTCAATGTCCTGAACCGACTGGCTTCCTGGAGCCACCTGTTGGCTTCTGCAGCCACCGTGACCGCCTGCAGATCAGCGCCGCTCATAATCCTATCGGTCAGAGCCCCTGGATGGGTTTAATGGGTTTATCCCAGGAGAAGGATGCCAGTGGCGCGGGGCGCGCGAACGGGAGACGCAACAGGGCCACATGCTAAGCTAACGCTGCGCAAACAACCTCTAAATGTAGCAGAGAAATCTGATCAGACAAACCTCGGATCATATCGGAATGTTCGAAGGCCAAACGACAGTAAGAACACACAACAGGGGAGGAATGAAACTGAACAGTTTTCTATTTTCTATATCTATTCTCCATCAAACTAAATGTTAAACGGTACTGGACTTGCATTTATGTAGCGCTTTTCTACCTTGACGGTACTCTAAGCGCGTAACGCCACCATGGCCTCATTCACCCATTCACACGCTGATGGTGGCGGCGGCCATGCAAGGCGCCAACCTGCCCACCAGGAGCAGTCAGGGGTTCAGTATCTTGCTCGAGGACACTTGGGATACAGTCTGTGCCGGAGATGAGGATCCAACCAGGAACCTTCCGGTTCCTAGACGGCCGCTCTCCTGACTGCAATTTCTCCAGTTATGGAGCTCAACTTCAAACCGAACCATCAGCTGTAATTCAGCAGGTGAACCCGACCGCGCCGCCGGAGTTCTGCTGAGCCAACAGATTCCAATGAGCTGATTTTAACGATTCACTACATTGAAATGTTTCTACAAATATCAGAGGGGTTTGCCAACGTGTGTGCATGTGTTTAGTCAGCATGTGTTCAACTTGCCAGCCAACAGCGTTGGTATTTAATAGCCAGGTACAGCGGCTGCGTTTATTTCTTTAAATCCAAGATGTTCCATTCAATCAACAACAAGGCTGCAGGGTGTGGGTGCAAAGTGGGTGTTAAATAACTGTAACTGCTGTTGTTAACCTAAATAATGGTTTAGGTTGGACGCTGCTGTTGAGCAACGCACCGCCTGAGGGCTGAAAAACAGGAGAGTAGAATGGCAAGTACTCAGCAGTAACAGGAAATGATGCGGAAGCAGCAGACCGGTCGGGGTGTTTACATTGAGTTGTCTATGTAGTACACAACCCCATTTCTAGGAATGTTGCGACATTCACTCAAAAAGAATCACAGCGATGATTTGCAGAGCACTGAAACCCCAAATGCCCCATCAGAGGGAGGCTCAAGATTTCAACTGTGGAAACGGAAAGTTTTGAACATTGTCTGCCCGTCTTTAATTTGATGCCAACCACAGGTTTCATAAAAGTGGGTTCATGTTGATGTTCTCCGCTCTTCAGCATCAGCTCTTCTTCTAACACTCTGGAAGTGTCTGGGAACTGAGAACGACTGGTGTCAGTGTGAAGATGAAACGTTCTCATTGGTGCTCAATGGAGGATCTCAGCTGCTCAACAGTTCAAGTCTTCATGAAGGAGAGGAGGAAGTGATGATGTCAGACCAGCCGTGATGATGTCACACCTTCCCTGAGAAAGACCTCGTCTACTTGGCAGCAGATGTTGCTCCAAACCCTGCGCTGATTGGATCAGCACTAATAAAGCCTTTGCAGATATGCAGGTTACCCATGATGCCATGCGCCCCACTATGGATGCCGTCTGGTCTGCTGATAACCAGCCAGATGGCCCCTCCCCCTCCCCTCTTCAGCGGCCTCCATGATTCCCAAACACAGTCTCACATTTAGACTCGTTTCACTACTTTTCCAGCTTTTCATTACAACTGCCCCAACTTTTTTTAAAACATGCTGATGAGTTAAACTCCGAATGTTCATATGATTTTCAAAAATTAAGACATTTCTAAGTTTCAGCTTTTGTGCCATTTTCAATTAAATATGGAGGTTCAACGTTTTTGCAAATCATCACATTGTGTTTCCATTTACATTTCACATGGTGTCCCAACTCTTTTGGAGATGGGTTGTATGGCGCTGCCAGTGACCTGCTGCAGCACTGACCTGCGCGTCACCAATGTTTGGATGGCTGAGGGCTTACTTGATGTGCCAAGATGTAGATATTATGACCAACGTTGCGTGGAGATGCAGAGTGCTCCTCCTCTCCATCTTCACCCTCCTGAGGCTCCTCCACCTCGATCTCGCCCTGCATGTAGGCCTTCTTGATCACTTCCACCTGCAACAACACAGCTGCTGATATGGTGTTCTTTGCTCCTTAAAGCTGGGATGACCTGTCTCACACTCACCAGCTCTTTAGGCCTCATGTTGTACAGTATCCTCTCGGCATTCTCGCTATCGTGGCGACTCTCCATGATGGCCAGGAGAAGCTTGGATGCGTTGTTCTGTGGAAGACAAAACGCCACAAACAGAAACAAGTTGGGCTCATTTTCTCTCAGTTTTCCAGGTTTATCACAAGCTGAAAAACCAGCACCCAGAAAGAGGAAAACCAAAAGTATTTCACTTTACTGCGTCACTGTTATGTAACTTGAAATGTTGCATGAGGACCAGGATCAGTCAGTGAAGAAATATCGGAGTAGACTCGTCTTTTTGGTTAACCGTTTCCTGGAATGACTTGCTAATTCCACGGGAGTGTCCCAAATGTTGGCAGGCAGGTAAGTTGATGAAACCTGTGGCCAGACTCCTTCACCCTCCGCGAGATGATTGTCTGTGGTTTAACTGCTGAAGCATCGCTGCTATTTGATGATTCACTTGTTTCCTGTGTAATGCCAAACTCATTTTTCAGCTATCAAACTCTTGTTATGCAAAGTTTCCGCAGGAAGAAATAAAAGCTTCATCCAACAGAGAAAGCGACACATGTACACTCACCAGCCAAAACATTACGACCACCGCGTGTCCGCCATAGAGTTTGAATGTGTGTGAGAGAGGTGTTGACATGTTTGAATGACTGTTATTGGGACTGTAGTTTGTGACGCTGTTGTTGGACTGTACTGGGTCACACTGGGAGGGGTCATGATCATGTTAATGTGGGATGACCCAAATATTAGGGACACCTCCTTTTCTAATCCAGCACAGTTAAACAGCATCACAAATGTCATGACGTTATGGCTGACGGGTTTACATAGTTGTGTCTTTGAAATGCTGAATTAGCAGACAGTCCCTCACTTTGAGCTCCAGCACCAGGTCCATCCTCTTCTTCCCCAGCGGGTTGATGTCGTTGAGGATAAGAGCGATGATGATGTCAATACCGTTGCATTCATGAGTAGCGATGCAGTTCTGTGGGACAGATAAAGAAGATAAATGCATGTCAGACTGGAGCAGGCGAGTAACCGGCGATAACCTCGTTATCAGCGGCATAACACTGGTTGACTGCGTGTTCACAGGGGATTTAAAAGGTCAGGACATGGTAAAGTGGCAACTTCTTGTGATGCAAAAAGAATAATACAGGTAAAACTGACAGCGTGTTGCAGCGATGCGCGCACGTCTGCACCGATCGGCTCCACACATCCTGGCAGGATTCCCACAGCTGTCAGCAAACCTTCCTGACGTCAGCGCGCCGACCCTGAGCTGACCCGGGTCAGCGTCCAGGCTCTGGGTTCTGGCTGCGTTGACTTCAGATACTTCAGGTCCTTTTAGAGGTGAAATTCATTTTCATACAAAACTGACTGACGTTTGGATCTTTTCAATGTTCCCCCAGTTTTGACTGAAGCGACGCCTCCAGCTGATGAAAAGTGACGCCGATGCATGAAGCTGCAAAGTTTTGTTTCATGATGAAGAGTTTCCATCTTTCCACCTTCTTCATTGTTCAGACACATGAAGAACACAGTTGTGGCCCGACATTTCCGGCGCTCCTCTCGTGATACCAGCCCCCCTGACCAGCTCCCTCCAGTCTCCTCTTCTTCATGTTGGACAACCTGCTTTTTGAAGAGCAGTGACAGCGTTTGTTCAGCATGTGTCTATGGAGAGTTTCGCTGTCAGAGAACCTCATTTTACAATGACAGCCGTTTCATAAATTAGATCGGTTCTTCTAACCTTTGACCCAGCCGTGATTCCAGAGTTTAACAGGTTCGTTTTCCATTAAAAAATCAGAGCGACACCTCTCATTATTCCAGTTACTTACACCTGTGACTAAGCCTGCTCATTTCACCTCTGATGGTTATGATAATGCAAAAAAAAAAAATCTAGCCACAGCGACATGGCAGCTTTTGATAGGACGACGCATCAGTTTTAAGCAGCTCTGCATTCCTGCACGGCCACAAATGTGGAGGAAAAACTGTAGCCACATAAAACCAGAGCATCTAGATGGGGTCATGGCGAGGTCACAGTGAGGTCATCCTGAAGGTCACGGGGGTGCGTGCGGCTGCCGAGCTCCATGTGGCAGCTTGAGCTGCCCATGATGGCGGCGCTCTGCTGAAAGCGTGTCCCATCTCCAGTATTCTGGCTGCCACGTGGGCTCTGTCATATGCTAATGAGGGCAGCCCCCTTCATTGTGATTAACCACATTTCACAAATAGCCCCCCCCCACATGTATCATACAGACAAAAGCAATTCGAGCACTTTTCCATAAGAACAAACAGCTGTATTATTGCTCTGTGTGAGGGGAAGTGGAGGAGATCCTACAGCAACTGCTCATATCCGGCTGCGTGCTGCCAGTTTCACACCTGCCACAAAAAGACCCCATAGCAGCAGAAGACACCGCCATCATGTGAGAAGAGCCAGTGGTGCTGATCCGAGCAGAGAAGCACCACGGACACCAGCCGGGGGTCGCCGGCCTTCGGAGGACCATGTCGCCTCCGTGGGTTGTGGTCATTAAAGGGTCTTAAACTGGGTCCAAACAAAACCTGCAGTACGTCGACTAAAGCGAACAAGGGTCACTGAGACACTGAGCCCCATGTCGGCCTCCGGCGTGAACGCGTGAGCTGTGTTCATGGGCATCACCTGGTTCTCATGACAGGGACCTTGGCAGTACTCCGTCAGGCTCTCCACAGTCTGGTTGATGAGTCCCACGTTCTGCTCATTGATGTAGAGTCCCAGCAGCCCCAGACCGCCTGTGGTGCTACCGCAGATGCAGTCCAGGAACTGAAGCGTCTCACACACCAGATTATAGTTGTTCTTGTTATTCTGGTTGCGCAGAAAGTTCTGTGGATGGATAGAGATCAAACATTTGTCAGCAATCGCGTCGCCATCCTCATCACGGACGGCGGCGGTGCAGGACACACGTTAAACAAAGCTGCAGGTGGCAGACGTGTCTGGCAGAAGTCCCGCAGGATTTTCAGGGAAAGAAAACGAATTCAGCCAGTTAACGATCAGCAAACTACACCACGCCAGGCTGGTTAGTGAGGGTCCGAGGGTGTGAGGAGACATCAGCTGTCTGAATCTGAGCAGCAGTCGAAACCCGAGCTGCAGCGGTGGATCGATGCCTCCGCACAGCGCCCCCTTCTGTCGATCGCTCCTGCATAACCGGAGTCTGCACAGCAGAGGAAGTCTGGGCTGCCGGAGCTCGCCATTACCAAACACCAGCACACCTCATAGCGAAACCAGACCGAGACAAGCCAGACCTGGAAACAGCTGCAGCGGCTTGTTCTGCAAATGTTCTGCTATTTTCAACTTGGTTTCGTTTCTCTTTAAGCAACTGAGCTGATCGACATTCAGGTCAGGAGCCGTTTCCGCGCGCACGCCGCCGCCCCCCACCCCCCGAGCGACGCTGACCTGCAGGTCCCTGTTGTGGTTCTCGCAGAGCAGCTGCATGAGGCGCAGGATGGGCTGCATGATGGTGATGATCACGCTCATCTCGCCTTCCTCCTGGCTCTTGTCGGCAGCAGCCACGCTGGAGCCGTCGGCGGCGGCCTGGTGCTCCTCGGCTTCGGCCTCCCGCCGGTACGTGGTGAAGGCCTTCTTGGTGACAGCGGAGGCCTCCACCAGCTGCTCCTTCACCTCCTCTGTAACCACGGCAACGACCGGCGTGTCTTTGACTGGCCACGTGATCGGGAGACAGAGTCAAACATCAGCCATGAGAGATAAGACAGATGTTAACATGTATTTAATCTGGAGATCATTTATGCTATTTTCATGTTTGTGTTTTCTTGATAAAAGAAAAATATTAAGGGTTTTAACAAAAGAAATCACTAAGTGGTGTGATGATGAGCCAACATTCACTGCTTTAGCTCCTCCTCCTGACCTTTCTTGCGTGCGGGCGTGTCTTTGTCTGGTGGCTCCTCCTCCTTCTTCTTGCTGCCCAGGTCACTGGTGTTGACCGTCACCGTGGCCTTGATCTCCTGCTGGGCCAGCTTCATGCGCTCGTAAAACACCTTGAAGAACTTCTCTGACTTGTTGTCCCCCGTGAGACGATGGTAGAAGGACCGCTGAAGACAAAAGATGCGGGACATGAATCTTCCTCACGGCTTCATTCTGTCACACTGTTGCTTCTTCCAGGACTGATTCGGTGACCTCTGATCGGAAACGAGGGTCTCTGAGAATGACTGTCGCTTTGTGACTCGCGTGGTCTCCACGCAGGCCTGAGAGCTGCAGGTTCTCCTACAGCGGAAGCTCCACCAGCGCCGCTCAGACGTGTCGCGGGGCCTCACTCTGCTCGCCCGATCTGCTCTGCTCTGTGCTTACGGGACAAAAACACAGTTCTGGCAGCCTGAGCAGCTTCAAGCCAGACGAGCTGCAGAAGATCCAGGATTTACAGGCATCCACGCCGTCGGCTCCCGACCCCGTTGACTGCACGCCACCGTACATGCCCACACACGCATGGAGCCGTGACGCGCCGCGGGATCGCGCTGGCAGAACTGGGCCCACGTATGCTTTCATGAGCAGCTTTAAGGTCTGTGACGCTGCAGCAGTCAAGTTCTCTCCCACATGAGTGAGATGTGGAAGGAAGGAAACGTTCTGCTGAGACCGACTCCACAATGGAGCTCCGGCTTTGAAGCAGGGACCTGTTGTTTTTCTGCTCCGGGCTCATATGTTCTGTCCTATTTTCCTCCCAACAATCCCTCCTTACATAAGACCTGTAATCAGCTGAGTGGTTACGGCGCGGGCGCGCGGCGCCTCGGCGCTAACGCTGTTACATCAGCTCACAGAGGGGAGCCGCGGACGCTGGGAGAGAGGAAGGGCGAGAGAGGAAAACCCTGCCCTACTTTTCAGTGCCAGAAGGGCACAAAGTAAGCGTGTGTGCGTGTGTGTGTGGAGAGGGTGGAGGAGGAGGGGAGGGCGGGGGCCCAGGGGGTCCTGGAGAGGGGCGGGTTTATGGGGGGGCGGCGGTTCATGCACGCACAAGCGATCACATACATGCACGCATACATTCTGGGGCAGTTTTGAGAGCCTGTTATGCAAGACTCTTTCCAGGTTCAGCTGAACTTGGTGAGGGAAGACATGCAAACATGCAGCAATGAACCGCCGTCATCGGCATGGAAACCTACGAAAGCCCCCCGCGACCTCGGTGGGGTCACATGAGCGGGTCCTGGCGCGTGAAGCTGATCCGAGGAGCCGCCGCTCTCCTCGGTGAGGTGACGGTTTCTTCTTGTTTTTCATGCTGGAAGCATCATGTTGCTGTCAGGGTCACGCAGTGATAGTGATCTGATTAGCAGTCAGCAGAAGACTTATGCAAGCGGGCTGAATTTCCAGAATAGCATCTTTACTGGATTATCATATTAAACAGCCCTCATGACTGCGGCCAAAAAAACAAACACTCCTGCTGATGTGCAGGGGATCATTTTTCCGCCTGTTTGTGTGGGCAGGTATCGAACCCCAGAACGCCTCCGAATACCGAGACGCGTCTGACCAGCGCGCCCAGCGCGGCGGCCTTTCCCTTCGCCCGCGTTCTCGTCCGACTGCAAACGTTTGGAGCTTTTAAACATGGGACGTCCTTTCGTTTGAGCCGGTGAACATCGGAGCTCTGGAGGACAAGGAAGACATCTCCCTCTTTACCTCGCACGCACACAGACAGGCAGACAGACAGGCAGACACAGACAGACAGACAGACAGACAGACAGACAGACAGACAGACAGACAGAGGATCTGTTGGCCATTATCATGGAGGGCACTTACAACTCGCACATTCATGAATGCACACATGAGCTTGTGATGCAAACACACACTGCAGCAATGTCGGCCTTTGACTGCAGGGACCGTCCCTGAAGGGTCCCTGAAGGGTCCCTGAAGGGTCCCTGAAGGGCTCTCCGTCTCTGGATTTAAAATGGAGGCGATGGAGGCCCCACGCCGGCGCCTCCTCTCCAGTTATCCTGCGCTTCATCACCAGTCAGCTGCTGTCGCAGCTCTTGGAATCAACACAGGCCAGTTATGTAAGGCCTCGTTATAGCGGCGGCGCTCGCTGTCTTTTTCACCCAAGCTCCCGCCTGACACCTCAGAGAGTGACAAAGCCACCTCTCTTCTTATTGGAGGGCTTCTGCGGCGCTTTCTGCCAACACCCAGCTGGTAACCACAGAGACTTGCGCTCTGATTCGTGACACGGTTGCCAGATATGAGCTTGCAGAGCAACACTGGAGTGCGTCTCCACAACCTGCACGACAACCACGGACCCGAGCAGCAGTTAAACCGGAGATGCTCCTGTCCGGCCAGGAAGCGGCACATGGAGGACCCGGAGTGCTTAAACTGCCACAGACTACGAGGCAGCTTGTAAGAGCAGAAGCTGGACCTGCTGAGCAGTTAGACGAGAGCTGGCGTGCTAATGATGCCCACGGCTGGCCGCTCGCTCGGCAGAGGCTTTTTAAAGATTTCCAAGAGGAGCCTGTAAAGTGAACTTGAAGCATGCGGCGATGCAGAGGGTGGGCGGGGGGCGCCGGTGGGCGGGCCGAGCCCAGCCGCGCGCCACAAACAGCCTATTGAGTAAGAGCGGCGGCACCTGTTTTCTCCTGTGACAGAGTGCGAGGGCACGATGACGGCGGCGGGGAGCCGGCGGCCGGGGAGCCGCATCGCCGCGGCGCGTCTCACCTTACGTAACACTCACAAGCACTCCCATTAAGCCTCTGCCCTCTAAGTATGTCCTGTTCGTGCGTGCGCGTGCCAGATTAGCATGCAAGAGTAGCATGTCGTGCGGTTTCATGCTGGTGCTGAACAGCTGCGCGCTTATCTCGCAGCCACGATCGATAACCAGCAAACATGTCACATGACACGTCCTTCATTTAAGTCCCATTATGTGGGTCAGCGGCTAATGTTTGACAGAGGTGGTGGGAGGTGCGCATGTATGTGGGAGGTGCGCATCTATGTGGGAGGTGCGCATGCTAAAGTATGAAACACCAAACGACTGATTTCTTTACAATTTCCGTTCGACTTGAATTCATTACAATTAAAGAGCTTTAATTTAATTACTCGGCAGCCCACCCGAGTGTGGAGGCGAACGCGCGACGCTGCCCCTCATACACGCCTCCGCCTTTGAGTTACGACGGTTGTCCGACAAAAAGCAAAGCAAAAAGATAAAAGCAGAGATAGCTGATGCAGTCCTCTTTCATTTTCAGTGTTAGTAATTCAATATAACATAATTACTGTAATATATCCGGGTCTGATGGGCCTGATGACTCAGCGTTTCCCTGCCAGGTGAGATTTCCTGTTTACTGAGCTGAGCTTGCGGCTCGTAATCACGAGTGTGACTTACTCTGACTGCTGTGGACACTTCATGACACTTCTGTGTGGTGGGACATGGTCGTGTTACCTGAACGTTCAAGAGGGCCAAAAACGATGGCGTCGCTGATTTCGTTCCCCTGCTGTTCCGCTCATGCAGAGCGCCTGACAACTCTCACATCTGTAGGGGGTGAAGCACTGGTGGTGCATTCAGGGTCCCGCAGCTATACATAACGCAGGGGGCAGATTGAGGCTGGAAAAGTGCATCTTGGCCGGTTTTCACACCCACAAACACACTTAGCTGGTCCCTTCTGGAGTCCAGCGAGCTCTGAGCTCTGCACCCTGGGAGAATTCCTTCTGAGGAGACCTCTCCTTCGCCTCCTCTTATCCTGGCTTTTCCAAGAAATTTTGCTAGCTCAGCTGCGACCCCGAATTATCTCAAAAACAAACAAACAGACTCCTTGGAGAAACCTGCGGGCATGTTTCTGTCCTGCTTTTCATTTAGACAACAAGAAGCCTTCTGTCCTAAAGAGGGGGCAGGCTACTTGTTGTTATGTAAGACGGGGAAATGTGATCATCTGCTGATGTGTCGTAAACTCATTCTGGACCATACATGATCTCGCAACAAAGCTCGCTTGTCCCCGCGCCACGACGGAGGAGGACAAAAACACCCAACTTCGCTTCTGAAACAAGGAGCTTCTTCATCATTGTTCTTCTCCTCCTTGTTAAAGCCAGTGAAGCTCTCAGCTTAGCTTGATTAACTTGCTTTTTCTTATTATCAGCGTACGTTAAGTAGATATCGTGACTTCGGGATTCTTCCCTGAACTCACAGACATTTACAGGCCCGGAGCCCGCTCATTCCGCCATGAGCAGAGCACTCAGACCTGCGTCTCAAACAGCCTCGGCAAACATCTGCCACGGCCTGGGGCTCATCGACAAACCAGAGGACCCACATGAGGAGGACCTGCAGGCCAGCGGCAGCTCTCTGCAGACGACACCCAGGGTCCCGGGTGTGCTGCTGGAGGCTGCTCCTCAGGAAGCTGCTCCTCAGGCCTCGGCTGTCTCCCAGCTGAGCTCGACCCATTCAGGAATCCGGCTGGAATGTCGGGAGGCCTGAGGTTGGGAGGTTGCGGGTGTCTTTCACCCTGCCGGTCAGTTGCTTATGTAACGGGAGTCATGTGAGCGCCTTTGTGTGCAGTTGGGGAAGTCAGACCTTCCCAGGTAATGGTGCTGTGTAAAAAAAAAAAAAGGGGGGGGCCTATTATGCAACGGGCCTGTTTATACAAGACAACACACACACACACACACACACACACAGGCCACAAAACCAGAATACAGATAGACGGTTTAAAAACGGCACACAGTCACACACTTGACCACAAAGACACGCATGCAGAAACACACACACACACACACACACACACACACACCAGCTTGCAGATGCAGCATATCTCGGTCCTCTGCTGCAACCTGCTAGCTATGAGGTCTGCATCGCCATAGCAACCCCTGGCTGGCGGTGGGGAGGCACTGACGCGTTTGGCTGCGTGGCTTTTGGACGTCTCCCAGCAGACTCGCGGCCTGACCTCCCTCGCTCTGCTCCTCGTACGGACCAAACTCACATTCAACGAGTTCAAACGCCTGCCGACGTCCGACTGTGACCCCGAGAGTTTGGGTAGAACCCGAGTGGTGCCGTGGAGAACCAAAGTGTTCAACCTCTCGCTGGAGAGTTAAAGAGCTGATGAGGTCACAGGAGTCTCACTCTAAAAGGACTTCCCGTACCTCCTGGACAGAATTCCTGCGATTCACACATCCTTGTGCTCCGTGTGATTCCATCGGCACCGGCACGCAGACGACAGCGTTGGTGATTGCTTTTGCTCGCTCTGATTTTGGACCAAGTTTCATTTTGAAGGCTTGGTGAAGATCTGGCTGCTGTCGTGGGCTGGTGGCTGCTGCGCCGGGCTGAGCGAGGTCGGCGTGACATCTCCTCAAATGCGCTAGCATGTTTGAGGCGTCGCCCCCTCGCTCCCGCAGAGTTTCGCTGAACACAAACGACAAATAACAACACGACCGCCAGCCTCTGTGGTCTCACCTGGAAATCCAAAACGCCTCCATACAGACGACCGAAGAGCCGCTGGAGGGTTCTGCTAGTTCGGGTTCGTCCGCCATCGACACGTGTGAGAGGTGATGCTGCGTTCAAGTGCTCCTCGTAATTTTGAGATGCGCGACCAAACCGCGGTTCAAGTTGAGAAAACGAGTCACTACACCGAACTCCTCTGAGCCGCCGCTCAGCGGTTCGGTTCAAACCCGTTACGCCTCTAATGCTGAAGCATGAAGACTTGCACATGTTAGTTCTAGTTTTATTCATTCTTCAGTATCTAATGTTAAATTCTTGTCCAGTGGTCAAAGTTACAACCGGAGTCAAATTCCTCGTCCGTGTCACCAACCAATAAAGGCCAATAAAGCCGATCCTGAGGGTCACCTGAGAGTCGTTAGGGTCGCCCCGGGTCATGGACCCACCCAGGCTGCCATGTGAGTCGTTGGGGTCACAGGGGTCAGGGTGCCAATGGTTGTCGAGCAAGACTCCGCCCATCTCCCACTAAGCACAGGAGAAGCCCGGATGCCTTCTCTCCGAGCTCTGAGCTCCACGGTGACCTGGATGAGTGAGCGTCTGCACGGACTGAAGCTCGTGACAGTGCAGATCTCAGATAAGATCTCATGGTTGAGATGCTGCTCATTCCTCCCTCCTGCTTCACCTCGTCACGTTCACCTGCACGCCAGTCATGTGAGTGCCATTAATATTTCCTCTGCACTGTTGAACCCAGAGACGGCGACTCACCTGGATGACCGTGTTCCCTCCCTCCAGCAGCGCGATGGCCAACAGGATGCTCTCCTGGAAGATCCGGTCGCTGGTGGCGTTCATGATGAGGTCGATGACCAGATCCGAAGCCCCTTCTTTGTCCAGGTGGCACTGGACCTCCGCCAGGCTCAGCTCGCCTCGACCTCCGACCCCAGAGCTGACAACTGTGGGCAGAGGAGGGACGTGAAGCTCGTCTTTATTCATTCAGCCAACACAGCGGGTCTGTAAAGGCAGTGATTCATCGTCCGGCTAACTTTGATGGTTGCTGTCACGCAGACACACTTAGAGACACAGCCGGACACACACAGGCAGCGAAAATGGAGTGTGAGGACGCGGCATCGAGGCTGCCAGTCACCATGTTCATGATCTATTCGTTTGCAGACCGACCAACTTCTCAATAAATCAAGTGATAGTTTACTCAAAAGTGATGAAAATGTTACAATTCCCAGAGGCCAACAAAACATGTGCTCCAAATGCAATATTCAATGCTTCATGTAGTTTATCTGCCAAATTCCATAAATCTGTCTTTTGAAAAACCACACAGTCGGAATGTCTGAATGCTCGGCTTCTCTGTCCATATATAAAGGTTATGATGAATTTTTCATATCAGACTTTAATAACAGAGTCCCTCATATATTGACTCAATCTGGCAAAGACCAAGACTCATCTGGATCTTTTCAAAAATCGAAGCTCTTCTTCTCCTCCCGTTAAAATCATCTGAGTCTGCTCAGAACCTTCTGAGAAACGCTGAGAACGAACAAACCAGCTGCTTCCCTCTGAACAAGCACCAGACACAGATGAGCCAGTTGGAATTAAAATTCATGCTACCACAGTCATTGAATAATTGAAGGATTATAATCTGAAAGTGTTGTGTATCTAAGAGTCTGAATGCGTCTTCTAAAGGTTGCAGGTTTCCTGCTGCTGCTGCAAACGAGCGTCTGACTGCTGCAGCGAGCGGTGACACAGCAGCTCCACCTCAGCTCCACCTCAGCCGCCTCTGACTGGGCCAACAACTCGATTATCCCGTTCTAGAGTCAGCGTTGCTCTGCGGTCGCCTGGCAACAACACGGCTTTGGTTGTGCCGAGGTTCACGGCCTTAAAGGAGCTGAAGAACACAACGCTAAGACCTTAGAAACGAAAGATGAGTCACGCGTCTGATGAGCGTCCGGCCGGGTGGATAAATGCCAGCGCCGGCGCTTATGAACGGATGAGAAACCATCGACACAACATGCACACGACACACATGCTGCTTGTGATGAACACGCCGGTCGCCCAGGTGACGCCGACACGAAGCAGAGCTACTCCGTGTTTACAACTAGCCGGCGGAAACCTCACTGACCATCTGATAATCTGTGGAATTAACAGACGTCTCACACGTGCCAGGGAAATATGCCATGATTAGAGCACTTTATTTAATCATAAGTGACATAAATATTCTAAAACGTTATTCTAAAACTTTAGTGGCCAAAATGAAAAATATAGACTGGACAATGAGCATGATAAGGGCTCTTTCATGCCTAAATGTGACTTATTGTACTTTAAAACATAATTACATTTTCACGTCATTTAGCCGGCAGAACCAACTAAAGTAACTTGTGATGATTCAGGATTTTGAGAACAAATCCACCTTGGAAAATTTATAAACTGAAAAAGAAAAAGAAAAAAATCATGCTGGACGGATCGATAACATTTTCAGTCAGGCAGGATCATCGTTCCTCTCATTTATGGTGAAGACCTGGATATTCTGGTCCAAATCTAACGGCTCCAGCTGGGGGAGGATCCACCGGCCGCCTGTTACACCTCAAAAATCACGCAGAACATCTCACAAGCTTGAAGCTGTTTTACAGGTCAGCCAGAGGAACCTGCCGGTAGCCTGCTGTACAGCTACGGTGGCTTCAGCCGCTCACATGAAGACGCATCTCACACACACTGGCTGGTGTTAACACAGACGCCAGGGTCACCCGGGAGACGCCAGGGTCACCTGAGAGAGACGCCAGGGTCACCCGGGAGACGCCAGGGTCACCTGAGAGAGACGCCAGGGTCACCTGAGAGAGACGCCAGGGTCACCTGGGAGACGCCAGGGTCACCTGAGAGAGACGCCAGGGTCACCCGGGGTCCCGCGAGAGAAGCCAGGGTCACCTGGGAGACGCCAGATGGATACTCACTCTTTTTATTTTATCATCGGCACAAACGCGCATGCACACACGCAGCATCTGGACATTCTGAGTCTGGCCTCCACGTCTTCATGTGCACATCAGCAGCACTGAACGCCTTCACCTCCGTTTCTGCTGCCCCTCCCACCTCCACCCGTATGAATCAAGGAGAACACTCGGGACGAACGCTAATGATGACGCTCTTTATCGGAGGAAAACCCGGCGTAGAAAGACGCAGCTGGAGCGAGGAGCAACACTGTGAACAACCCAGGCACACGCAGGCCGCAGGAGTTAGGCATCACACACAAGCAGCGTTTCCATGGCGATTGGAAGGAAGAGGTCAGATTGCTGCACTCCCACGTTTTGGGTTTTTGTTTCAGAGGTGACGATTGTGGTGCAGCAGCAGCAGCAGCAGCAGGTGACTGACTGGCAGCCAACATCAAAACCATTGAGATGTTGAGTGTTTCGAGTTGTGTGATGTGATGCAGGAACCTCGAGAAAATCAAGTCAGCTTATGAGCCTAAAACACACACACACACACACACACACCACCTGTTGGCGATCTCCCCTGCGATCCGGCCGTGAGTGGACCGTTGCTGAAGGAGGTCAGGCTGTCCCTTCGCGGTCCTCGCCCCACGTTCCCGTAGTAGCGATTGACCAGGATCTGCCGCAGAGCTTCTCCCTGACAGAGAAGATGGACGTTAGCGGATGAGGTTCCGCTGCAGGTCGCTCAGACGGAGCCGAGACCCAAAGCCGCCGTTTGCGTGTCGATATGCGGCAGCAGCGGTTGAGGGTAACACAAAGGAGTCTTGCGAACAGCTTTGAGGCCCGGTACATAAAACTGTCAGGAAGTGCTCTTGTAAATGAATTTTTAAATATCACTGACAAGATCTACTTGTAGGAAGCTTTCGGGGGCCGCCATCTTATGTTTCCATCCTCACTTCAGTCCTCAACTAAACCGAGTAAAGCAATGACTGCGTATTTTTACAAAAGTAAGAAAAACAAGCTTCATAGCCTGATCTGAAGAGAAGACCTCCTCCGCTTGACTGACCTACACATGGTCTACGTGGTCTACGTGGTCTACGTGGTCCCTCCTCTCCACACCTATCAAAGGGAGATGCAGGAGCTC
>CAAKHG010032984.1:0-14606 GCA_901007715.1 Dactylopterus volitans
GCATGTATTCATGAACAATACTCGTTCACATTGCAAATGAGCAGCCCTGGAGATTTTTTCTATCCAAATTGTTTACATGTAGAAGGAGAAGCACGTTGTCGGCACATCGCTTCATCAGCAGTATGGTACTTGTGGTTTCAAGGATCGGCACACCGTGTACCAAGTCCATATCAAAAGGAGACTAGTCATAACATGAACGCGGGATTACCCTGCTCGCAACATGGTGAAATAACAAGTTGTGTGTATCTGTTGTAGTTTCCGTCAGTACTGTGAGGAAGCTTATCTGATCTTGAGGAAGAATGGCAACCTCTTCATCACGCTCTTTGCCCTCATGCTTACCGCCGGTCTGCCGGAGCTCACCTCAGTTAAAGACATCCAGTACTTAAAGGTATGTCACACACCAAATCAACACACAATAAAGAAAGTATAGTTAATGAGAAACAGTAAGATATACATCTCGTTGTCAAACTTCAAGTGAGTTCACTCAGCAGGTTTGTTTTACTAATAATGCTGAAATAGGTCAAAGTCGGCTGAATGAGTAGTTGAAAGGTCCCTCAGCAGAGCCGCATGCACATCTGCGGTCTTCTACTTTTTTTTTTCTTTTTCTTTTATGTTAGTCAGCACACACAACCTGATTCAAACTGGCAACACTGCAGTTTGAGTCCAGCAGCCAAACATTATTAAGGAGAGGAACAATGTGGTGTTTTTAATTGAACACTTAACGGGGGGGGGGAGAAACAAATCATCATGCAAAGCAGAAGATTTATGGCTGTTTACTGCTTTCAGTGTAAATTAATGATGAAGGTGAGTTGAGTAATCTGACAGTTCATCACTAGGCAGAGTCATGCTGAGTTATACAACAACATGATGGCTACAAATTATGCATGATTAGTGTGGAAATGCAAAAAAAAATAAAGATTTTGATTAACGGCTTAGTTTATGATGGAGTTCATTTATATATATATATATATATATTATTATATTAATCTTGAAGTGGCAACAGATGCAATTTTTTGATTTGACATTATGAAATAAATGTTTCTGGCTGGACCTGGTTTCCATGTACTGGAGCTCCTGGTAAATTTCACGACTTCTAGTAGTCACCATTAGTGGCATTAGCGTTGCGTTCAGGGGCATTAAGTAAACTGAGCTTTCCCCACACATGGCTGGGTGGCTTAAATGGAAACATTGTAAACACTAATGGTGTCATTTGATAGCAATTACATTGTGCCATCAACATTGTGCCATCAACATAATGCTACTTAAGTCTGTTTCCATTTTAATTGACCATCCCATCTCTGTGGTTCTGGTAAAGGGCGACCAGGGTCCGTGCTTGGCTGTACAAGCTTGCCCTCATAACATGGCAGCTAGTCAGGAGGAAAGCTAAATTTTCCAAGTGTAGAGACATAAGATTGTGTGGAAGTGTACATTTTGAGAGCTTCTCCCTGTTTCTGTGCCCACTTCATGTACTATATCGTCATCCACATCCCACCCCCCCCTCAGGATTCTCTGGCTCTGGGTAAAACCGACGAGGAGGCACTGAAGCAGTTCCGCCAGAAGTTTGATGAGGCCCTGAGAGAGAGCTGGACAACCAAAGTCAATTGGATGGCCCACAATGTGGCAAAGGACAACCGCTCCTAGAGCAGCTGAGGTCCCTCAAACCTGCCGGCCCGGAGGACAGTGGAGGAGTGAGTGGGGGGGGCCGAGGCGCCCCATGGGTGACAGGGTGACAGCCATCCGTATTTAAAGAAGGGAATCTAGCACCACATCCCAAACACGAGCAGGTTCACCCCCATTTACTGCACACACAGTCAATCTACTCTCTCAAACAGTTTGGTCGTACTCACTGTCTCCCTGCTGGCCTTGCACTGCCCTGGCGGGGGGGCCTTTGGAAAAACCAGAATCACGGTCTTATGACATTTCTGAGTCTTGGTGGGTAAAGTCGTTGCATGTTTTGCACAGGCACAACAGACGATAGAACCAAAGGAAGGGAAGTGAAGCACCCACTCTGCCCACACTAAACCCTGAGATGGACCCCGACGACCCCCACCCGCCCCTACACGCGCACACACACACACACACACACATATAGATGCTAACACACAGCAGGTTGAACGACTGTGGTGTCAAGTGGACTTGGCTTTTACGGACTCTGAAGGGGCTCCTGGTTTGACCAAACCCCCGAGCTGTTTTGAAGTACAGTGGAGCTAGCGGATGCATGTGGAAAGGTGCAATGGACCAGACAAAAAAGGTCTCAGCGCGTCCCCTCCCAAAACCATCGCGTGCACAATGCCCACAGAAACTTAAGTCTGACTCTGCTGCCTCAAAGTGTGCCTCAAAACTGCGGGAAGATTGTATTTTCTTATGAGTTTTCTTTTTACTTTTGCCATTTAAGAGTTTATCACGAGACGTCTACGTGCCAGGCTACTTTTACAAGTCCACAAAGAAAACTGTTGTGAGGGAAAAAGGGTGAAAGACGAGGAGCGATCCAACACAAAGATGCCCTGAGTCCATGTTTGACTCTCACTTCATAAGGACTACTGAACACTGGAAAAGTTTATAGAATGACACATAAGAGCGTGAGACATTTGACTAGCCTTTTAATTTACTAAACACTTTATTTTTCGTTATTTTATTTTCCTCTTGAAAATTTTAAAATCAAGAGCATTCTTGGAAAAAAAAAAGCATCATCAGCTGTGAACGATCACCACTCCGAGAACTTTTTCGAAGTGTAAAAGGAAGTCAGAAGTTTAAATGCAACTGACACTGGCCACTAGCTGAGAAATAAATGATGCTTGTAATGTGTAAGGACCAAAACAAAAAGTAAAAGTTTTATTATATTGTTTATACTGCGTTTTTAATCTGTCTCTAAATTGAATGTGCGATCGTGTGCCGCTCTCTATTTGTTTTTATACAAGCAGGTGGGGGCGGGGTTTATCAGTAGGGACATGACGTTGCGATGCAAAGCTACTTCCTGGTTTCGACATATGGTGCTCCCCCAGCATCTGAATCTGTGTGTGATTTTTGTGCAATATTGGTAAAAAAAAAAAAAAAAAAAGTATACGAACCATATCTTATGATATAGAACCATGGGCTCAGGCCAAAGCCTACAATGGTTTATTTCTCTGTCGGTTTATGTGTGATGCAGCTGTAGTTTGCACCGCCAGCCTTCTAAAGTCTCAGACACTGGATATTGTCAAATGTACAGGCTTGTATTGTTTTGCTGGTTTTGTGTCTTCATAGGAGTTTTATTAAAGTTATTTTCCACCGCCTGCAATTTCCTTTGCGATTTATTTGCTTGTTCAGATGTGGGTTGCGAGACTGTGCACCCACTCAGGTCAGCACCACGGAGGTTGTCTTTTTTCGCTCACAAGAAGCCTCATTGATTTACGAGCAGAAATACATCGAGGCCCGTCTTTGCATCATTGATGTGCCTAAGTAGAAGAATGCAGGAGTCATTCCAGCTCATACGATTCGTTTCACCCACATTGCACGTTCAGAACACTTAATATGATGCCACTCGCATGACTCAGTCAACGAGAACAAAAAGTAACCTTTAGATTTCAGTTTTGTTGGATGTGAATCATAAAAATTCTCAATAAATGTTGCTGGACCCGCACATAATGAACCGCTCTCCGGTTTCAGGCCATTCAGCCTCGGAAGCAGAGCACGGCATCATGTAGCGTTTTTAATAGTGGAGCACAAGATCCGATTAAGAGCGAAAGCTGTTGTTTGCACCCTGTTGCACTTAACCGAGGTGGAAACGCACACTCGGTAGTAGCTTCAGTTAGTAGTATTGATGGTCTCCAAGCAACCAGCCCCACTGCATCCAGGTGTCCAGTTTCTAAGCTATGCACAGTCACTGATGTAATTGGCAACACTTTTCATGCTGTCTCACCTGGCCATTGTCAACTTAACTGAAACAATTTGAAAGATGCTGAATTTGCTTTTTGTGTGTGTGTGTGAGAGAGAGAGGGAGAGCATGAATGAAAAGAAACGCCGTTAACCTGCTGAAATAGGTCAAAGTCGGCTGAATGAGTAGTTGAAAGGTCCCTCAGCAGAGCCGCATGCACATCTGCGGTCTTCTACTTTTTTTTTTTTCTTTTTCTTTTATGTTGATCAGCACACACAACCTGATTCAAACTGGCAACACTGCAGTTTGAGTCCTGAAGCCGATCAGCGGAGCAGTGCAGCCTTCACTTGTGGGATTTGTACGTCTTCTCGCTGTGGGAGACGTGGAAGCCTGCCTCTCAGCAATCACCATTTATTGATTCTCCATTATTCCAACCACAATCAGTCACCGCTCAGTGTGAATCATCTGCTGTATGTGTGTTGTTCTCTGCAGTTACGTAACACAATAACCTGGTAGAAGGGGTGTTTATGAGGAGCACAGTGACAGATCTGGCATTGAGGGAGCAAATGGCGGATATACAGTATGTGCAACTTATCAACAACACGATCGGAAAGGGAGGAATTGACGCCGATGATGATATTAATAAAGACGGTTAGACGTGCACACTCGCCACAAATATCTAATTTGTCATCAGTTGTGTTATTTCATCATGCAAGCTGACGATTACCTTCCCTGTCCCCCTCATCCTCTCGGCCAATGACATCACTGAGTGCAACAGGTGGCGGATGTGTCTCGACAGACGTGATTGAAAAGAGAAAAAAAAATAGGGGCTCCATTTAACAAGGTGTTCAAGGACAGACCGGTTATCTAGCTGTGCGCCGTTTTTTCCACTGATGCAACCCTGGTTCTATTTTCCAGTGGCTTTCATATATTTGATGCTGGCCTACTTTCACAGAGTTCATACACTATATGTACTTTTCATTTCACACGAAGCTCATCCAAACTTGCATTCAGAGCCACACAGCATTGGCACAAATGCAGCTATTAGGTACCACACACCAGCCTTGATAATCGTTCAGCATTTTCACATAATTCAGGCGATGAACGCAGTTTCTGACCTTCAAATATGATTTCTGTATTTCTGCTGTTGGGACGCACAGCAACGAACATCTTTCAACAGGGGGGCTGAAAAAATATAAACCCAGCATAAATGGTTGAAGAAAGTGTCTATTTGCACCAGAATGAGAATAGTCGCCCAGCAGCTAATAAGCTTTTTAAACCCGGTAATGCCCTTTGTTTTCACAAATAATCAAGTCTGTGTGGGGAGGACATATGTTTATTTTGTTGAATTATTAAATGTGGGCTGCCTGTAATCAACCTATTGTGATTTCCCATGCATTTTTTGAATTATTTTATGTTTTCAATTGGCCTTTGGTTATTTTTAGGCAAGAGAAATACTTAAATATATGTTTAGAAAAGATCATGGTTTGGGTTAAAATTTTACATTTTCACATCGTAGATCATTATCTTGTTAAGGCTGTCGAAGCCTTTGATAGGAAACTTTCTGGGAAACACTTCTCCCATGTGCTCTGGCACAAGCAGCATTGTATGGCACCTTGGTGCTCGCCGCTGCCCCACTGCACAGGTATTGATGGCCACAAGTGCGTGGGTGCAAACAGCGTATGTCTGGATGCAAATAACCCCGAAACTCATTTTGACAGATCACAGCAGTGCCTTTCATTCTGCACACACATTTAACAATATAGCCAACTATATGCCAACACATTTAATTTGTTGGATTAGGGTGCTTAGCGTTATCCCCTTCAGCTCGACCTTGCCCCCCTCAGAAGAGGAAGATCCAGGCAGAAAGTAATTAAGCATTGCGGTTATAAGCAACAACAACAACAACAAAACAAGCATATGAGGTTAATTAAGCAAACAAAGTTTCCCTCTATGATTCTAAGTATGAATGGTTGCCTTTCTCTGTCAGCCAATCACTGATTGTTGACCTGTCCATGATTTGCCCTGCATGAATCACTCATACATCATCCAATCATCTCCCTCAGGCTCCCTTCTTCAAAATACTGAATTCCATAATGCGCAGTGGCCAATAAAATACATTTTTTTAAAAAGTCATCTTCACACATGCACCTTAGTATCCAGTATGTAGAGGATTTCTGGTTAGATAATCATGATAATCATGTCCGCCAGTTAAAGCTCCTCTGCTGCCCACATCATGACTCACCATCGTTTAGGGAGTCCCCCCCCCCACCTGTGGGCAGGTGGGCAGGGTCTCCCCGTCTGATGATGAGAAATGAGACCCGCGTCGAAAGAGCCGGATGGAGGAGGCAGCGATCCATCAATCAAGCTTTCACACTCGCAGCAACACACCCACGGCAGCGACGCGTGATTAACTGACGGATGCTGTAAATAACTCTCAAAGCTGGTCTGAAGTCAGTCTAAAGACGAAAGAACGAAACCGGAGTCTGTTTAGTGAGAAACGTTGTCTGTTCTTAGACCCCCTGCTCATAATTTCATAAGAATATATGAATATATGAGCTAGGTGACAGTTTAATAAGATGAGGTGTGGTCGTGCGGTGCCACCGACACACTGCTTACTCTCCACTGTGGTGACCTGGGAGAGGGCAGGCCAAGTAGAGGAAATTCGGGGTTCATACATTCAGTTGACAGATGATTAGAACATGTGTGGAAACACAAGATGGGTGGTGAGCGAGTGAGAGGATCCATGAGGGCGGTCAGAAGGAGAACCGGTCCTGATCCAGCATCAAAACCAGGCCGCTCTCTGGGAGAATAAGCTTTTTGAGTAGTCCAGTGGTTACATCAATTAAAAGTAATGAATACACGTGAAAGCTTCCTTCAACCACATTAGCACCCAATTTTTATATCAAACCCCTGATGTTTGCAGTGAGAAGCTTGATGATCGTACTAATGTGTTCCAGGTAGCTGCTATCACACCCCTGAAGCCTCCACGTGCCGCCGCCATCGGCTGGCATGCAGGCTGAGTCAGCGCTTTCTGACCCGACGCCGGACTCGGCGTCTCCGATCAGCTGCGTGAGAAGCCAAATCCTGATCCCGGGGAAACCCCCCTCCAGTCAAAATGTCAAGAGCACTCAAGGGACCAAGAGAGCATGTGTCTAAATCGTTCGCTGCATCTCTTTTTTTTTCTTGAAGAATAACACTAGAATCTGAGTGGAGAAGAGTTAGTTCCATCCTCAGGCCGCCTGGGTGCTCACCCACGGGCCTTCTGGGAAACACAAAGAGCAATGGAGGTCACCGGCAGAGTGTAATAATAATAAAAAAAAAATCGCAGCGTGACGTTTTATGTTTGCGGGCAGAGAAGAACGAGCGAGACGGAGAAGGTGGATGCGAGAGACTCGCTGTTGTCACACGCGCCGCTGAGCGGACGCCGAGCGCGGCTGCGGATGGCGCCGCTCGGGGCAGCCTCGGCGGGGACGAGCGGCCGCCACTGGAGAGCTGGCTCCCGCCCCTGGAGAGCTGGCTCCCGCCCCTGGAGAGCTGGCTCCCGCCCCGGACTTCTGCGCCACCTTCTGCGGAGGCTCTCGGCGGGGGGAGAGCGTGAAATATGGTGGTGTTGTGGCTGCCGCGCCGGGGGAGCAGCCGGAGGAGCAGCCGGTGTTCCCCCTGTCTGGGGACACACTCGGCGTTCACGCGGGGCGATGAGCAAGACTCGCGTCCCACACTTTGAATGGGACCGTGTCTGTGTGTGTGTGTGTGTGTGTGTGTGTGTGTGTGGCGGGAGGAGAATGCGCGCTGTCAGGCGGCGCTTGGTGATGCAAGCAGGACGGAGAGTCAAATAAGCCTATTTTTTTTTTCTTTCATGTGGCCAACGTACTCATGCACGCGTTTTCGCGCAACAGGTCCGCCATGCCGCTCTCGAATGGTGACGCAGGCGATGCGGAAACGCGCGCAGACCGGCGGGTTTAAACGCCATGTTGTTGTTTTTTAATGTACATAAATGCATAAATACATACATGCCTACATTCATTCTTACACGCACGCACACACACAAAGTGTAACGCAGTCCCGTCGTTAGTCGCCAGCAACTGCCCCTCACGTCGCACATGGCGTCGCGGCGCATCGAGCGTTTGCTTTTAGGTGCTTTCGTGGTTCCCTGCCTGTTTTTCCCCTCGCGGACTTTTGCATTTATGTCACTCGCACACTTGCGCCGGTGTCGCGGATCCGCGTCCACCCCGCTCTCACACCGCGCGAGACACATAACATGGGATTCCACGTGCAGTGGGGGACTTGTTTATGTAAAGCGACGGACAGCCCTCGCGGCCAATGAGCTCCCTCCGCCGCAATTCCGTCATGTTTTCCATGGAAACTCGTAGTTTTCAACCAATTGGAAAATATCGGGGGCGGAGTCCGAATTGAGGTCGCGAGACGAGCTCACTGATTGGCCAGCAGGGTGATGCCGGGCGCGAGCTAGGGAGGAACCGTCGACTACTGTGTCACCCCGTCTCGCGGCAGTCTCCCATTCAGGAATACTGGCGCTGTAAGTGACTCTTTTAATCGCCGTACAGCTCTAACTTTTTCGTCGACACCGAGGACATCCGCACAGGCGATTTTACTTCTACCCCACAGGTAGGTTTTTCCGAAATTTCACCGTTTAGTTGTAGAAAGAATGAATAATCGAGAGCAAAAAATAAGTTGCATAACGAAATCCGCTGTGCGCATGCGCGGAAATTCTGATTGCTCTACTTTTTGTACTTTTATAACTAAAAATGCCGGTTAGAGGCTTGCCGTCCACTCTTTTAGCTAGACAAATGTCCTCTTTTGCGACATGAACCGTCTCCGGCCGAACAGCGAGTGTTTTACGGTGCGTTTTTAGCGATGTCGTTACTTTTACATAACTGTGTCAGTGTACCGTGCAGTGGATTGCAGGTCAACGTGTGTGTGGATTTTGAATAGCAGGTCAATGGGAGTTAGATGGGGGAAGGGATGTTTCCTTCCCATAACTAAGCGATCTTAATCACGTTTTCTTACATTTCACCTCAATCTAATCGCAGCACGTCCATGTTTAAAATACACCGCACATTTTAACGAAAATCTCAGTTTAATAAAAATAAGCTATTAGCCTGTTTTCAGCTACAGTAGATTACAGTGGGACCCAGAGGAAGCTGGGGCAGTTTTCTCGCATGGAAGATTTATTGCTGTATTTATTGGTGTACCAGTAAGCAGATTTTAGTCAATTGCTTATAGTCTGTATAGAAAAAAAGAGACTAAATAGATGCAACATGTTTATTTGTGTTGCAAGTAAAACCAAGGTCCTCTCAGAGGCCTACTGTCCACGCAGAAAACTTTCTCCCTGCCTCAATGCAACAGTGAATACTAGGTGACAAGTCACGTTACTGCCCACTTCTACATGATATGAATAGTAAAACCACGTTGATATGATTGAGAGATCTTAGTTAGACCTTCGGTGGGTGACGATTTTTTTTCAAATGTTCGTCTCCGCACACTGAAACACTCTTTGGTCCCTCCATTCCACCAAGAAACAGAAAACCATGGCTATCATTTCAGTAGATGACACTCCTTCACCTTACTGAAATGTCATTAATTGTGATATTAAATATCACATATAGTGTAATGTAACTAGCTGCTATCACGTTAAATATAGTTAAATGGTGAAATCAAAAGGCTTCCTTTTACGTATTCCACAATACGTGCAGTGCTTGTGTTTTAAATTGCGCCATGGGAACAATTAGAGTAATGACTCATATAGGACAACCTGTGAGATTTTATGTAACATCTGTGTGAAATTTCAGCGAAGACTCTACCACAGCGGTGCCGCACTTGACTGCAATGGAAGGCATGTGGTTTTATGAAACAAGGCTACAATAGCTTTGTGCAGCACTATAGCCAAATCCATGTGACTGGAGCAGCGTTGTATAATGCCAGAGATCTGTGCTAGTGTGTTGGGTGGTTCAGCGTGCAGGAGGAGCAGGAGGAAACAGGGCTGAGCTGGAAGCAGGGGGAGTTTAGTTTCATTATGTCATTCTCCAGCTCCGTTTCGGGAGTGACATGTTTGTGTGCACGTTTCTCCGGGAGACAAAAACATTTGTGAGAAAACTGTTATTGTCCTCAAGACCCACCGGCCAGTTTGCTCGGCAGCGATCATGGAGGAAGGGGTCTGCGGTGAGCTCACGCTCTTATTGCATGTTCTTTAAAAGTTAAGCCCCCTTTGAATGCGGTGAGTTTCTCAGGCTCGGTTGAGCTGAGTGCAGTGTTGGATTAGGGTTTGTTTTTTGTGAGTCAATATAGCTACTTGTAATGGATTGATAAGTGTTATGAAAATGAATTAATGAATGCCAGCTTTTGTTTGCTGCACTTATATATTTTGTACCAGTTTCAGTGTTTTAGCCCTGTTTTTGAAATGTTGTTACCTTTTGTCATTAACCCTTGAGAGCCTTTACACCCTGGTGTGCAGTTCTGAGGGACCATTTTATGTAATCCTTCAGATTATTTATAGAAGTAGTATTGGCTTCCCTTAGTTTTGACTTTTTTTGTAGCAAAGGAAATGATAAATACTTTCAGTTTTTTGTCATAAAAATGTTAAATACCATCTGACTGACATGAACTAGTTGTCAGTCCTTCCTCCCCCCTGACTGGTTATTTGCAGCAACCAATCGGAAGCCACCCCCACACCCAGCATTAGGTGGCTGCCTCACTTGCACTTGAGAGTGGGTCATTTCACAAGGAGGCAGTGGAGGTGTTGGTAGCTGGAAAGCCTGTGAAGTTTTTGTGGATCTTTCAACATTGAAAAATCCTCTGTGAAACGTGGAAAAATTATGTAAACATGCTTATGTAAAAAGTGAGGAATAGACAAGCCCCTGAATTTGCGCACTTACATAAATGGCTGCAACCTGATATAGGGTAGCTGAAAAAAGGTGAAATAGTTTGGATTTGGCTTCAGTGCCTGTTGCCAATATCTCCTAATAGGGCTTTAGCAGACACAAATAGCTCTAGTTCCTGCTGGAGCCTGTTACACTCCACTGTAGAGGGTGTAGGAGGAGGAGGCGGCACAGCTTATGCAAACTGCTGCCCTTGTATTTTTACAAAGTTTCATTTATAGAACAAGCACTCTGGACACTCATAAATCCTTCTGTTTAATGTTTTGGGGTTTTTTTTTGTTAATTGTGGTTGGCCTCCAGTCCCAAGGTGTGGATGCCATGGTACCAGCACAGTGTGACATAACTGAGTCGGCAGAATTTCATCTGATTTGTGCTATTGCCCGATATGGTCGTGATAAATGTTACAATGTTTCTCAGATGTGTAGCGGATCCCTGTGTTACATAAGGCCACCTTCATTCGATTAGACTTGAGTGATCATACACAATGTATCAGCACATCTGTTTATCATCTGACTGGATTGGATCTATATACTTGGAATTGCCGATAATGAAGTTGTTTTTGCGGCGGCGGCGTCTTCTCCCCCTGGACTGGTTTTTACTTTTTCCTCTTACCTGTTTATCCATTCATTTGCAAAGGGCAAAGGTGTAGTCAGCTTAAGACGTATAAGAATATATTTGTCACAGCATCCAGATCGGCTCTGCTGGTTTGTACGAGGTGAAGGTTTTCATTTGTGTGTGTCTTCAGAGATGTGTTTTCATCTCGTTATATTCACCTTTCATCTGAAAAAAAAAAAAAAACTCTTTTAAAAGATTGAACCGGCTCATACCAGTCTGAGGCTTAAATCCACCTGGAAAGGGCAAACACCGGCCTATTTACTGTGCGGACCTTTTGAAGGATGGATGACAGAAACCTCGTTGTGCGTGTGTGCGTGTGTGCGTGCGCGCTTGTGCATGTGTACAACAATGTCATTTCAGCTGTGCTGCTCTGCCCTTTCCTTCAGCACTGACTTTTAAACACAGTGAGACCCCATCCAAGCAAGGCCACACTGGCTGATCAGATCAAAGTGGTGGCCGCTGTTTTTTTGATGGATGGTTTTCTACTAATCCTATCGATTGTTTCTAATCTTAGGGGCTGAACTTCTATACTGTTGATCGTTTTTTCCTTTGGAAATTCTGTGTAATGTAAAACAGTCATATTCAGACGTTTCACCTGCATATTTTTTCTCCCCCCTCTTTAGAACACATCCCTTCTTGTGAGGAATCAACTCCATTTCTGTCCCAGTGCTATGCACTTCTTGGCATAGCTATGTGGAAGATAACTTAATCCCCCAACTTTTATCCTCTGGCCCGTCCCATGTCTGAGAACAGTGACCCAAAGCATTACCTGTACTCAACGCTCGACGGGCGCGAAAGGCCCCGTGAAAGGATCGGCTTCCAGGTGGAGAAAGGGGAGGGTTCTCCCTGTGGCTCCATCAGCCAGCTTCACCGCATGGCCAGCAGTTACAACGAAAGCTGTGGTGGGCAGGATGGAGTAGAGCTGGAACCGGAGTTGGGATTGGCGTCCGAGGGAAGCGACAGCAGCCATGAGCACCCCGCCTCGCCCGGCTCCCCTCATGATGACAGGAAGCGGCCACGCCCACCGTTACATGAAGATGTAGAGATGGGCGGTAGTGGCTCCAGTGGAAGCGGGACCGAATCCCACGGAAACGAGTCACATGGAAATGAGTCCCACGGCAATGAATCCGTGGGCAGCTCAAATGGAAATGGAAAGGATTCTGCTCTGCTGGAGTCGTCGGGGAGCAACAAGAGGTGAGAAAACACCGGATACACTCAACCAATGTTAATGAAGTTTTCCCCCTCACCGTCACAGGGGAGCGGACCATCTAGGTCACGGAAGTATGGTTCATTTGATGGAATACATGGGCCATTTTCTCTTGTATGAGTCATTTTTTGGTCTGAGTCATTGTTGTGGTGCAGTAGTGAATATCTCTGACCAGGATAACGTGTGGCTATTCTTTTCTTAATTATGCAACCAGCAGCAGAAATGAAGAGAAATGAAAATTGCTGAAGTCAAGGTTTCATTTAGACAACAGCATCACAAATTACAGTCCCAATAACGATCATTCAAATATGTCAACACCTCTCTCAGACAGGTTCAGTGAAAAATTTGATATGGAATTCCACCTGAAGGGTGATTTTATTGCAAGCTGTTGCAGTGGTCATAATGTGATGCTTCATAGGTGTGAATGACACTTAACTGTTACCATGAAGATGAAAATTACATGATTTTGACAAGACTTTCATTAAAAAAAAAAAACACTTTTCAGTAACTAGATCAGATTCAGAGATATAACATTTTCATGCAGTACTGTCAGCCGTTGCATATTCAGCATTAATGTTTCCCCTGCACACATATTTACATCTGTTAAAAACATTAGCACTTCTCAACTACCCACAAAACTCTTGCTAAAGATACGAGGCTAAGTTGAATCAACACGCAGATGCCAATGCTTTATAGCCTGATTTGTCAAGTATGAGAATGCCACTCAGGACGGATTAGTGGCTGATGTGATAACTGTGGTCTTATAATTATTTACTTGTCATTAAATTACAGATACAAACACAGAGGTAACAAAAGGAACTACTCAACTGATCCAGTCGCCATCACTCTCAGATAACGCTTTAGAGGGATGGATGTCCCATTTCATGAAATGCATATCCTCTTGCTTTCTCTTTCCTCAAACTAAAGGTTGGAAAAAATGCCTTTACGCTACAATATCATCTTTTTAGAAGCAGTTGTGAAATATATGTTCCTGCCATCTCAACATGTGCACAGTAAACATGGAGTTGCTGAAAGCTCAAAGGAATTCTGCAGAGATGCTGCACTAATTTGCGATGTACACAGAAATTCCCTACAATACAATTAACACACACCTGAGGGAAACAGTTGGGAAACCTACCATCTATTCCAATGTCCTGGCCAAATGTGCCTCATAAAGATTTTGCTTATTTCAGTCTAATTATAGTTTGACCCATCTTACAAACAGATTTGTCCCAGTATTTTTGAAATTATTAAGCAGAGTCAGCTTGAGTCTTGTTGAAATTCTACAAGTTGCCTTGATTTGCAGACTCCGGTGATACAATTTTGGCATTTATGTGACAAAATAACAGCAGAGAGATACCAGCAGACTGCGTTAGGGATCCTAAGTCATCGGTGCATTAGAGTTTCACAAACTGAATGAAATCATTGAAGTGGTGCAACGAATGTATTTGCAAGTCTTTATTTTTTTTGCTTGATCAATAAAAGCTATTAGGTGTTAGAGTAGTCAGCTAATCAACCAGCAAGCCATCTGTAACTCTTAATAACCAGACGGCAACACTGCACTCAGATGAATATTTCTGCGTCAGTGTGTGTGTGTCTCACCTATTGTTAGCACTGCTGCGCTAACGCAAGACGAACGCCTACATTATGCGCTCTGTCCACTCTGAGATCTGTTGCCTGTGCACAGTCTGGTTTGTCATGCAGAATGTTATGCCAGAAAAGACAGATTAGCAGCCGAGGTAATGACTTAACTCAGTCTCGTCATTAAACAGGGTATCATGTGAAATATGCACATAAAGATACAAATACTAAGGTAACAAACGGTAAGGCAACGCCGATCCAGCTGCCATCAGAGCGACACCTGAGATGATACTTTGGAGGGACAGATATCACATTTCACTTCCTGCATGGTTTCTTGTTTTGTCTGTCTTCCAAGATGCAAGGAGAATATGTACCCTAGATTCACATATCATTTGATGTTTTTCAAGACTTAAATTTAAGTAACTGAGCATTATATGAGGTACAGTGTGATTTT
>CAAKHG010032984.1:16940-31555 GCA_901007715.1 Dactylopterus volitans
CAATCCAGTGAGTAATGAAAATCTAGTTTCAGGGTTTTATCCAATGTGCTAGTTTTGGATTCTGTTGCTAAGCACCCAACATTGTCAGCGTGGATTAGTGACACACCTCACTGACATTACTAAGGCGGCTAATCGAAAGCCTTTATTGCTCAGTTTGTCTGTGGAAAAGACAAAAAAAAACAAAAAACTTGCGCTCTCATTCCCTGTAAAGAAAGATAACAGTGTATCATGGCGCCTGCCACTAATGCAGAGTGGAGTTCCTACTGTTTGTGCTAAATGACTTTGAACAAGGAAAACAAGCCACTCTCCCCCTTCACCATTTTCCTTGGATGTGAACTCTCGTCAAGTTATCTGTGGTGCACTTGCCGCATTCGAAAGAGTTCAGATTTTCCCTCCTTGTTGCACAACAGAAACTTAAAAAAAACCCAAAAAAAACAGACACACTAAAATGAATTAACTGCATCAGTTTTGCTTGTGGTCATCGTGCACATCCATTGAAAAGAATTCGATATTGCCTGCAAAAAAACGAATGACCCCAAGGTAATGTATAGTGCATTTAACAGGTTGGGCTTATTTAGAGTGAGGCAAGTAAAAACACTCTCTAATGCTAAGATCTGATGATCAGACAAACCGTTTTTTTCAATTTGGTATCTAACCGATTTATCTTCACTCAGAAACTTCTATTCAAATGTGCCAGTTTCCTGAAGATTAAGTACTACTCTAAAGTACTATCAAAACTCTGGCTTACTACAAGAAGTGTTCACTTTATAAAAACTAACTGCTAAGGTCAACCAAGGTTTTACTCCTGGAATCCACCATCCTCTAGCAATATAATTCCTTTGTTTAGAGGACATTTTGAAATTGACAAATACTGATGTCGTAGTTCTCTAAACATTTTGAAATCTTTTCTCTGCAGGACATATTTGCTGTAGCTGTCTCGCTGATCACAGGGAAGATTGTTTACATCTCGGACCAGGCGGCAACCATCTTGAACTGCAAGCGGGAAGTGTTCAACAACGCCAAGTTTGTCGAGTTCTTGACGCCTCAGGATGTGAGCGTGTTCTACAGCTTCACCACTCCGTATCGCCTGCCTTCATGGAGCATGTGCACCGGAGCAGGTACCAGCAATCTTCATTCACTTTTTTCTATTTCTGAAGAGCAACTTTTGCATGAAAGTGTTTCTGATTTTCTATTGGAAAAAACGACATTGCCACCACCAGTTGCACGAGGACACGTGGAGAAAACACACAAGACTCTGCCGCATGACAGGCACACATCACCATGTATTTCTGCCGCATGACCTGCCCACACATACACATGCCCATACACACATAGCACGTCTGTCATTAACACGCTCAGTCACACATCAGCAGATGTACACCCACTTGTACACACCTGCCACATATGGTATTTGCAGAAGACAAAATTATGCTTTTTTGCAACAGCTTTGAGTCACAAATTTATTGAGCACACCTGCAGGAAGTAATGGTATATTTAAAAAAAAAAAAAAAGGGCACTTAAGTTTTAGTTTGCACTGATTCACCGCTGTACTTACTTTAATTTTTAAGACGCCTAGAACCATTTGCAGATGTGAGGCTTTATCTGAAAGTCTCATTGTGCAACATTTAGCCATTTTGGGGGAGATTTGGTAACTGTTGTCTCTCAAGTGATGTCAGAGTAGTGATTCTGTGAAGCACACTGCTCCTGGTGCTTTGACTACAGCAAACCTTGTTGCATTTGGATCACGGACAAACTTCTCAGGTTTTGTCACCTCGGTGTGAACGTACGCTCTGCTGAATATAGATGACTAACAGATGGTAATGCATTCATTGATATATTCATATACGCCCTCTTGTCTTATTCAGAATCCTCTCCCACGGAGTGCATGCAGGAGAAATCCTTCTTCTGTCGCATCAGGTGAGTTACAGTGGATAGTGGCCCCTGTGATTGATTATTTCCTGTTCAAACAAGCACTGAGTCAACAACATGTTGGTGAGCACTGGTTGGGGGAAGGGAGGTAGAGCAGGAGACTGAGCACCTTCTAGTGGCATTTGGTGAATGGAATAGATGCTGCAGCTACAGTTTTAGATAACCTGTAATCTTTTTAGTAATTTCGTTGTGTATTCACCAGGTTTTTGTCAGCTATTTGCTACCAAAATGACAAAAGAAAAGCTGACACTCTACAAGTTTTAATTATGCTTGATCAAAACTCAAAGTAGAACCAAGACTCATACTAAGAAGGGAAGATACAACTTCTTATGGATGAAAGTAGAGATTCAAGACACCTGCGAAATTTATTTTGAGCACCGCTTACAGTTTTGTACTCATAAAATGAAGCCACTGCAAAACTTACCTAAAAGCTACTTGTGTGTGTGTGTGTGTTTCTCGTAGTGGTGGAAAGGAACGTGAAGGGGATCTTCAGTACTATCCTTTCCGTATGACTCCTTACCTGATGAAAGTCCAGGATGCCGTGTTGTCTGAGGAGCAGTTCTGCTGTCTCTTGCTGGCAGAGCGGGTGCACTCGGGTTATGAAGGTGAGGCCTGTGACCACGAACGCGCTTGCACGCGCGCGCACACACACACACACATACACATACACAGGTTAAGCGCTGCAGCACCACCCCGCGTCATTCACCACACATCAGGAATTTTTTTGATATTTAATGCGCTTAACATGGGGTCAGAGACGAGAGGAGGTGATGTGGTTTACATGTCCAGCAGTAGCATCCATCATAAGTGCACTTCTTCATGATTTAACAGATCAAGAGATAAGTGCAATTTAAATTGGGCAAACCGGTGAAGATGTGTCAAATGGCTGACTCTTTTATGAGATTATTTCTGCATTGAGGAGATGCCTCTAAACCATCGCCTCAGCAATACTATAACACTGGTAAATATAAGCTTAACAGGGCTCCCCTGCACAAGATTCTTGAATTTTGTTTTTCCTCTTAAATAAGATAAGGCAGAAGGCTTATGGTCTTGTTGTTTTGTTCATGTTTACCATTTTCAATTTTTTCCCCATCTTTCCACAGCACCAAGGATACCTCCTGACAAGCGCATCTTCACCACCACACACACACCTAACTGTGTTTTCCAGGATGTGGATGAGAGGTGAGCAGAGAAAACCCGAGTTTTTAGTGTTCAGACTTGTGAAATGATCCGTCTGTCCAGTGTTTGCTTGTTTGCGGTGCTAAGACTAAATCAGAAATTCCATCATTGAGTACTCAAAACTGAAATGGGTTTTGCCTGAAGATCCGTCTGTGCACCTTTTCACCTGTGGTCATTCAACAGTTCTGTAAAGTGGCTTCTTCATGAAGTCGCTTTGCGATGTCATGATTTCTGAGTCATCTGTCGCTGTTTTGCTCTTTGATCATTTCTAATACAATATAAAGATAGAATGTGAAGAATAGTGAGTTCACTACGATTGCTGTCTGTGTTTAAGTTTATGTGATTTAAATTCTTAACAAATTTGTTGTTTCTCCAACAGGGCTGTTCCTCTGCTGGGTTACCTCCCTCAGGACCTGATTGGGACCCCGGTGCTACTCAATCTGCACCCCAGCGACCGGCCCTTGATGCTGGCTGTGCATCGCAAAAGTAAGAATCACTCTCAGTAACTTGACCTTACTGACATACCACAGTTAATAGCTGATTTTACAAAAGCTATTTCAGTGTATTGGAATGGACGTATGTGAATATATTTTTATTTGATCTTGTCAGTGTCTTGCTCACGCACGCTACCTTCTGCCAACAGTCCTGCAGTACGTTGGTCAGCCATTCGACCATTCCTCCATACGGTTCTGTGCAAGGAACGGAGAGTATGTCACCATCGACACCAGCTGGTCCAGCTTTGTCAACCCCTGGAGCCGCAAGGTTTCCTTTGTCATTGGAAGGCACAAAGTCCGGATGTAAGTATAAACATGTTTGTACTTGTGTTCAAACCAGACGCCGCTCATTCCTAAACATCAGCTCTCACCCTCACTTACCCTCAAACCTTAGTTTGCAATGTTCTCATCGTCTGCTGACTGTGTTTAACTAATAAGAATGATAACGGTGTGTGTGTGTTTTCTGCAGGGGTCCTGTGAACGAAGATGTTTTTGCAGCACCAGCTTTCCATGGTGGGAAGATGATGGATTCGGACATCCAGGAGATTAGTGAACAGATCCACAGGCTACTGCTCCAAGTATGTATACACACCAGGCATTTATTAAAACACACACTTTCCTACATACTCTCCTCAGTTTCGGTAACAGCCTCTCTGTCCTCAGCCGGTCCACAACATGGGCTCCAGTGGTTATGGTAGCCATGGCAGCAATGGTTCCCATGAGCAACTGGTGAGCATCAGCTCGTCCAGCGAAAGCAACGGGAATGCCATAGCGGGGAACACGGCAGAGGAGAAGGGCAAGACCAAGCCTCCAAGGACGTTCCAGGAAATTTGTAAAGGGGTTCATATGCTGAAGAACCAGGACTCCCAGATCTGTCTGCGCTCCCCTCCGTCCTCACCGTCACCGTCACCGTCCAAGCCTGAGCAAAAGAAGAATGCTGACAGTGAGTACCATGCTTATTCACTAACCCAGCTGATTCTGTGTTCATAACATTGGAAGATCGCATTCAGGAAAATCAAACTTTTCACAGTGCGCCCCATAGAAGCTCAACTTAACCACAAAAGTTTGACACCAACATATGCCAAGTGCAAATGTTCACACACTTTGGTTTCCATGGTCTTTGTGTATGACAATGTTCGCACGCTTCTTGAATGACCGCTTATGATCAGATCTCACTTGCTCGCTAAACAAAAGATGTCTGCTTGCAAAGACCAAATTCATTGTTTTTGTTTGAAACCAGGCGGCAGCAAGGCTGCAAGGACTCTTTCTTTTGTCTGTTGGAAAATTTTAAATTGCTGTCCAAAGATGCAGAGCTGCAATAAACTTCTCCATTATTTGTCAACTATTGAATCAATCGCAGACTATTTTGATGGTCGATAACCAACGGAGTTTTTGTCTCTGACTCCAGCCTCTTAAATATGAGGGGGTTTTTTTTAGTTTCTTTACTCCTATGACAGTAAACTTAACATCTCCTGCGAATGATTTAAACAATGCATTTAAGGACATCAGCACGAGCTTTACAAAACACTGACTAAGGTTTTTCACCATTTTATGACATTTCATTGACAACAATCTTGCAATATTGCTAACAATCTGAATATAAATGGAGAAGTAAAAGTAAGGTAGTTGCTGCCCTAAAATATCTGAAAGAAGTGCACATTCAGGTCTATTCAGTTATTTCAGTCAAAAAAAAGGTTATTCTCTGAAATTCTAAAATAAACGTCAGTCACCAAAACGCAAATATTTGTGTGAGGCTTTATTGCTGGTCTGTGTGTGCGCGCCATTGTGTGTTTATGCATGTCTGACACCATCTTATGTGTTTGCCTGCAGCGACAGCAGCTCAGAGGAGTCCTGCTGTGCGAATGAAAGAGTCAGCACCCCCCCTCCATGCCAGGGACAGTACTACAGCCAGCATGGAGGACTTCCCCTGCAAAGACCAGACTGTCTGCTCTTACCAGCAGATCAGCTGCCTCGACAGTGTCATACGGTAAGAGTGCGTTTGTGTGCGCGCGCGCGTGAGAGGGAGAACACGAGTGGTTATGGTAATGGTTAATAAAACAGAAACTGATATAAAGCATGTGATAATGATGCCCTCTGCTGTTCCTCAGGTATTTGGAGAGTTGTAACATCCCCATCACAGTGAAGAGGAAGTATCAGTTCTCCTCCAACACCACTTCTTCCAACTCAGATGATGACAAGAAGGGCACAGAGGATGGCATGCAAGTGGCTACGGGTACAAACTCAGGCACGTGTACACCATTGATTCGTGCAGCACAAGTCAGATACCATCCTGGATGTCACTTTTACAAAGATCCCAGCCAAAATGTCACTGCCAGTGTTACATTTTTGCTGTTGTGGGTTTTTTTTTTTGCATTCACTGGGTTTACCGATTGGCAGTGGAGCTAACAGTCGGATCTCTCTCGCTCCATCCAGATTCTTTGATGCTCGATGGACAGCCCGGCCTGTCAAACATAAAGGCACTTAAGAAGCCTCCATCCGGGGCAGCTGCTGTGGTGGGAGCACCGCTGGCGCCCCTCACCCTGCCCAGCAAGGCTGAGAGCGTCGTGTCCATCACCTCCCAGTGCAGCTACAGCAGCACCATCGTCCATGTGGGAGACAAGAAGCCTCAGCCCGAGTCTGGTGAGTCTACATGTCCAGTCCTGTCCAACACACAGCTGTAACGACATGTGGTGGGTTTTCATCCAGATGAATTCTGTGTGACCAATGTTTGTCACTGATCCATTTGACAGAAATTATCGAGGATGTGGTAGAGAGTCCGGCACCGCCAGCTCTGCCCATCAGTGTGGTGTCTCCACCCAGCCAGGAGAAGGAAGCCTATAAGAGGCTGGGACTGACGAAGCAGGTGCTGGCAGCGCACACCCAGAAAGAAGAGCAGGCCTTCCTCAACCGCTGCAGAGAGCTCCGTAACGCTAGGACCTTCCAGAAGGAGTGTTCCACATACCTGCACAAGCAGAGAGGTCCAGCCAATCCTGAAGGTACAGAAGGTTAAACGGCAACTGCCTCATTCTTGAAAATTCTAAATCTTATTTTCATGGTTACACACTGTACCTGCTAAAACGCCTGAATATCCGGTAATGTCAAAGTGTTAGCTAAGTTCTTGTAGGTCATTAGCTCCTTGCAGTTGAGGTTATATATTTTTGTCAGTCTTGTATAAAAACCATCTGGCCCTTTGTCATCTCAGAATCGTCAGGACTACGTGGTGCCGTCAAACAGAGCGCTGCCAGGCCCGAGACTGCTGCCAAAAGGGGCAACCGCAACAGGAAGTCCAAGAAGCCCCGCATGAAGCATCCTGATTCGTCAGACAGCGCTGTGTCCAACCGCAAACCCCGTCCTCCTCTCCAGGGTCTCAACCAAACCTCGTGGTCCCCATCAGAAGCTTCGCTGTCAGCTTTTAATGTGTCCTACCCAGCTATGGTGCCTGCGTACCCGCTGTACCCCCCAGCACAAGCTGCCCCAGCTCAGGTCCCCTGTCCTGACCCTTCTCTTTCCACAGGCTTTGTAGAGGGCCAGAGCACACAAGCTCCTCCCACTGCCACTCAATTCCCCACCCCTATTGTTACACCTGTGGTGGCATTGGTGCTGCCAAATTACCTCTTCCCCCAAATAGGACAGTTAGGCCAGATGGGGCAGATGGGGGCCACTCCTCGACCAAATTTTTACCCTCAGCAAACCCAGACACAACCTACCTACACATCCCAGCAGCCTTTTCAGCCCCCGCAGCCGGCCTACGCCATGCCAACACAACCTCCCTATACAAGCCAACAGCTGTTCTCTGTACAGACTGCCTTTCCATCCCAGCAGCCTTTCACTGCTCAGCCTTCTTTCCCAGTGCAGACTCAGTTTGTCCCTCAAGCCCCATATCCAGCTCAGCCTTTTCCTTACACCCTAAATTCTGAGCCCCCTAAAGCATCAGCTGTGGAGCCCCGAGAGGGGGCAGCATCCCGCTCCTCCACCCCAGCATCTGGGGTGCGGGAGCCCACCACATCACCGACGCTGTTTGAGTCTCGGTGCAGCTCACCGCTGCAGCTCAATCTACTGAGTATGGAGGAGGGTCAACGCTCAGTAGAGCGTCAGGACAGCACAGCACCCCCTACTGGAACTCAGGGCAACAACGCTGTCGCGGTGTCTGGAGCAGCAGTGGAGAAGACCGGAAGCATTTCTGCAAAGCCGGAAAATCACCAACAGGTGAGAAATTCTTAGAAGTGAGTCTTGCAGAGAGAGTCGGAACCTTTTTCTTGTTCCTGAACTGATCAGAGAGTCGGAACGTGTTTAAAGAAAGTCTCTGTGTCAATCAAGTCTTTGCCTCTAATAGTTTGCCTCATTGTGCTTCAGGTGGAGTCTCCAGGAGATGGGGCTCACAGTGATGGTAACTCCTCATCCTGCGACCTGCTGGACATCCTGCTGCAGGAGCAGGAAGACTCCCACTCTGGCACCGGATCAGCAACCTCTGGCTCCATGGGCTCAGGATCAGGATCCGGTTCAGGCTTGGGATCAGGCTCAGGCTGCAATGGCTGTGGTACATCAGCTAGTGTAGCCTCGGGCAGCAGAACAGGTCAGTCGATGAAGTTTATTTATTGATATATTATACCACTAGTCTCTAGTTAATCCCTAACCCTAACCCATGTTTAACACTTCCTCTGTTGCTCTACTGTTCCATATAGGAAGTAGCAACACTAGCAAGTACTTTGGCAGCGTTGACTCCCTGGAACACGACCCGAAGGCCAAAGCCAAAGCCAAAACGAGGGGCGAAGGAGGCTCTGACGGCGGCCAGTCGCAAGCCAAGGTCTCAAGCAAAGGGGAGGGGGAGCATTTTATCAAATATGTTCTCCAGGAGCCCCTCTGGCTGCTGATGGCCAACACTGACGATAAGGTCATGATGACCTATCAGATGCCCTCCAGGTGAGTCAAAAAAATAAAATTAAAAAACCATGGCAGCCAAATTTTGAAATAAGCGCAGAACACTTTTTTGCACTCAGTCTTGTTCAACAAGACATTGAATGTGTCAGTTGCTGTAAAGGTGACCTGCGTGTTTCCTGACCCACAGGGACATTCAGAAGGTTCTGCGGGAAGACAAGGAGAGGTTGAGACAGATGCAGAAGAGCCAGCCCCACTTCTCCTCCGACCAGCGGCGAGAGCTATTGGAGGAGCACCCCTGGATGAGGAGAGGTGGTCTGCCATCTGCCATCAATGTGAAGGTGAGAACCGCCAAAGCAAACGTGTCTCGTGTGTCTTATGTTGCTGGTGTCCAGCAGCAGTGATGAGAGATCGCAGCCACGGCCTCTTTAATGCGGCTTTCACGGAGTCTAGCTGAGTCACGTTCTAAAAGTTTAACACTCAAAGTTTAAGTTTATACAGTTTCCCTCAAAGATGTACATTATATTTATTAAAGGAACTCTGAAGGTCGGAAGATTTGCTGTGCACTGAATCACCGTGGATGATTCTGAGATCAGTGCGGTGATATTTGTGTCACCACAGCTGATTTGTCAGCTTGCCTAATGATGGATTAACGACATGATAAAATAAGAAACATAAATGTAACTAATGCAATATGTACAGCACACACAGTATACAGGCTACAGCACATTGCTAGTCATAGTATTCGTATAGTTGCGCATTAACCAGGATTTTTAATTTTTAATTTCTACATTTATTGCTTATTTGTTCCTCTTAAAGTTTTCTGTGGGGCTGCTTGATATTGACCCCGATATTTACACCAAAAGTCTTGATAGCAATATGACATGTCTGTGAGTTCACACCTTCTTAAAGCAACAGTGGTGGATGGGTCATTTATCAGCCTAAACCTGTTAATTTTATCATGACAAGCAGTGTGCAATTTTACGTTTAAGTTAAAATAAAGGCTTGAAATGGCAATTCCAGTAAGAAAAAAATAAAAAAGAAGTCTTATTTTAAGGAATGCATCCACCTACCATCAAACTCTAAATCTAAAGTAAAAAAAAGAAAGAAAAGGTTTTGACATGTCAGGTTTTTTTTTGGCAAAATAATAACCATCACACTTTAACAAGTATGACAATATATCTCTTAACACGCCACAATTTATTTAAATGATGAATTTTTTTTTTAGTTTTTGAGAAATGTCAGGGTTTATGAGCACTCAGACACCTGTGCCACCCAGATGACTGTGTCTGTCGACATGGTGACGTGTTTTGATTGACGCATGAAAGTGTTCACATTTATAGATGAACAATATCAGCCGCCAGCGTTCCCCTGGTTTCCCCTCCCGGTCTGAACTGCTCGTGCCGCGAAGGAAAGCGATTCAAGCCACCAACAGCATGCGTCTGTCTGTTTGCAGGAGTGTGTGTACTGCGAGGACGCGGCGGAGGCCCCCATCGAGGAGGACCTGCCCGACATGGACATGGGCGAGCTGGGCGAGGAGCTGAGCCACGGCCGCCAGAACACCCAGAACCAATCAGACAAGTTGCAGCCTCAACCGGACTCTGGCTCCTGAACAGTGACCAGCAGGATCAGTGCTCGGTGTTCACCAGCAGGGGGACGCACTTGACCAGCTATGGAACCTCATGATGCGTACACACACACACACCCATGGACACACGCGCACGCACACACACATTTTGTGGATGTGGAACAAGACAGTTGTGTGCCTGACCATTCTGGTGAACACACATATACAGTTTCTCACACACACGCGCGCACACACACACACACACACATGCGCGTACGCACACACAAACACACCATAAACTCAACCAGAACTCTGTTGCCATGGTGGTGGTTATGGTGATGCAGCTGGTGTGTCCATCAGTGTGTGCTGGCTCGGGCACAGGACTGCTGAGGAACTGCTCCTCCTCATGCACCCACAGGGGGCGATATGGTGTCCTATGAAGGTTCCTCTATGCATCGCCTTCTTGTGGCACGGTTGCCAGCTCTCTTCTCTCACACACACAATCTTAGATGTGATCTTGGCCGAGCCTGTGTAGCAGGTGACCTTTTGGCCACCCAGATTTTATTTTAATTTAACCGTTTCCTGTCCTCTCCGTGGAAGGCAGAGCTGTACAGCAACGTGAACACTTATTTCAGAAAATTTGTTGGTGAACATCATATAAATATCAAAATCTATTGGAAAAAATAGGTTGGAAAAATATATTAATTTTCAAAAAGCAGCTTAAGGTTGCTGTTACATTAGTCTGCTGCAAGACTAATTTAACAAGACGTTTTTGTTTTCTTCCCATGTAAGCCAATCAATCCCAGGATCCCCTTAGTTTTCCCGTGTGGAGAAACATTGTGGTGCTGATGAGAGGATTTAGGCAGGGTCAAAAAGCAGGGATCCCTATTGTTATATAGTTTTGTAAATTGCAATTCCCCTCGGACCTGAGTATTTTGAATCTCCGCGCGCGCAGCAGCAGCAGTAACGGTCGGCTGAACCGCGGACACACACACGCCGGCTGACACATGCGGGCTGACTGTAGCTTTCCTCGACGGTGACAATCCGATGCATGGCACAAGATCATGAAACATTCATGTAATTAGCTTATTTATTTTACCAGACGGTATATCTAGACTAGATTCTTCTGAAGCTAAAGCCAAATCAGTTCAGCTCAAAGACACAACTTGTACATAAACGGTTTACATTTGTACTGTGTATATCGGAACTCGACACACTCTTCAGTCACTTTAGTAAAGCTGGTGTGTCCTTCTCGCGGTTTTAACCTGAAAGCGTGCTCACGCTCAGCAGGCCTCAAGTCGGCACGAGTGCTACGAAGAAGTGGGCATCATCACCGAATACGATGAATTACTTGATGCATTTTAACAGTGCGGAGAAAACTACAAATCGAGTTATTTGTAAATTGCAGAATGTTGCAGTGTCCACTAACTAGAGTTTTCTTTCAATATGGTGCAGCTCTTTTTAGAACAAATCTGACCTGAGAGATTTGCTCATTTTCTTGCTCTATTTTTATGGGTTAAATGCAAGTCAGCGACCACCGCTTGAGCTGCCTGGCAGCACTGAAGGATGTTTTTACAATACCAGCGCGCCTCAGACGCCACTGGACTCGACAAGTCTCTGCAGATGTGTGTGCAGGAAGCTGTTCTCCACAGAGGTTCTGAGGCACTGAAATCTCCAGTATGGCGGGAATCCAGCGCCCAAAACGTAGCTACTGCGGGGACCATGCTGCCCCCGTAATCTCCTATAGGAAACTGAATTACACATGAAGTGTGACGTACTTTGGTCGTGCAAAGGCCCCTCTTCACATAACGCGAAGTAAACTGTGATCCGCAACAGCTCTGTGCAGAACTGGGAACAACTGTGGTGCTACAGCGGCGCGCATGAATGTAACACAGACTGGACCAAGAACATCTCACTGGCTTCATTTGTTATAATGATTTCCTTTCATGGTTTTAATTTCCTGTTTTTTTTTTTTGTTTGTTTTTTTTTTGTTTTGTCAGAACTTTTGTATTCTATTTTTCTGTTCCTATCTGTGCGTGTCTAAGTTTATTTGAAGAAAGTAAGAGCTTTTGAGTGTCACTGGGGACGGACCCTACCTCTAAATAAATGCCAGGTCATGTTACTGTGAGCAGTGAGAAACCAACATAGCATGTGTACACGTGTGGGTGAAGCGTCGACGGACAGAGCGGGGAGATACTTATGTGATTCCGGTCGGGTGACGGGCCTGCAGAGTCGCCGCCGTCGCAGGAGGAGGCGATCGGCGCCTCCCGCCGTCTCCTCTGACTCAGCGAAGGCAGGGGGAGGACAGGCGCCTGTCACCACCCTTAGCAAGTCTTTTGTCTCTTTTTCTGTGCAAAAATATCTCACAGGGGACTTCCAACGCTCACCGGCGCCAAGAGTGGTTGTTTGTTGATTTGGAAATGAGCGGCAGCCATGACAGGAAGTGATGCGGCAGCCATGTTCAAGCCTTACCTTTTCCCACAAGGCCTCACAAAGAGGGAATCCACTTCAACATTAATGACACACTGGTGGGCGGTTGGAAGCACCCTGATCTCTAAAAGTTGCATACACACGGTACTGGCACATAATGTTGTGTATGGTCATGTACATTTGTTTCATCGCCACTGTTATGAGTATGTGGTATATTCAACTGGCACAGGAATGTGCATTTTTGTAGGTAAGATTTTGTGTTGTTTGAGACATGGAAACAATGTTGTAATAAAAACAAACAGAAATATAACCAGCGTCACCTCCTTGTCTGTCCGCAGCACCACCTCACGCGCACCGTTTGCCACCTTAAACCCGTTTTATTTGTGTTATATCACGGGGCAGCAAAATATATTAATGTTAGAAAGACACTCCACAGAGGGCAGAGCTCAACCTATGTAATAGAAGAGGTTGTTTTTCACAAAGATGTACAATGGTTAGGCTTAGTTTAGTCTTAAATCCATTAAAATCGGTTTTCCCCGTACTTCCTCCGTAACCTGCCAAAAAAATCAAAACAACAAACGCAGGTGAAAAGACAACCTCCTTCGCTGAAGTCACTGAAATCTAGGATTTTAAATCAATGTCTGTGGATATACTGCAATGGGGGGGGAAAAAAGAACCAGAAAACAGGCAAGAGGTAGAATCCATACTGAAAACCCATCATAAGGGGAATAATGTTGCGCTCGGAATGCACAGACAGGGTTGAATCCAAAGCAGCAGGTGCAAATAGCAAGCTTAATGCAGATTTATTCAAATGGTGTGAAGCTGACTCCAGAGAAGGGGGGTAACAAACTAGGCCCCACCCACTGGAAGATTTGGTAAGGGGAATCATTTGTGATCTTTAATTTGATTGATTGCATTTCCTCTTGACCGTGTCTGTAGGAGAGAAGTGTTTTTTTCCCTGGTTTGGGCCCCCGGGGGTTTTACGGAAGTGGAGAAAAGAAAATTAAACCTAACGTCCCAGGAAACTGAATAACGCACAAGTACATCGTCACACACCCTGTTGTGAATTAACTGCTGCATTGGAACAGTCCACCTCATTGTGTCACTCATAAGATGTAATTAAAAGGGGCGTTCCAGAAACTAAACACTGAACTTCCTTTATAAAAGAAAGCTGGACAAGACAATGAAAGCTAAAAAAAAAAAAAAAAAACGAAAAACCAGCAATCGGCAATGAGGTGAGAGGTGTCCATCCAGCGCTGAATGATATTCGGAGGAACTTTGAACACAGAATTATTTGTTTAAAGCCTCGTTATCCTTGCAGGGACTCATTATCTGACATCTTTGTTGGCGCAGTTTGTCCGAAAAGGGCGCAAACGAAGCACTTCTTTCACACAGGTTCACCTTCTTGTTCGCAGACGTTTCCTCTCACTACACGATGGCGCTTTTTCCTTTGCACGCACGTATGAGCATGCTGCCGCCATCCAATAGGAAGTGATTGTTCTCTCTCGGTCGGGAGGCACCCGAGGGCGGCGGGGGTCCCCGGGGATCTGTTTCAGCGCCATATGCTCGTCTTCACCGTTGCGTCTCCCTCACGCCAACTGCTGCACTGCACTGACCTCTGACCTCAGACTCCATATGCACGGTCACACACCTGCAGCTGATGCACGAGTCCTCCCTGCTGTCTGCTGAGGTTTTCCCCGCTTTTTTCTTTTTTTTTTCCCCCTTTAGACCAAATATGTAAATGAGTCCAAACTGTCATCTGTCGCTCTCAGTTAGGAGATGGCGTCTGCGTTTGGTGGAGGGAGGAATTCACTGCAGACTGCGCCTAGCGTGTTACTGCATGGGATTCATCTCCCATATTTTCTGTTCAAATCACAACTATACTCAGTGATAATAAGCTCATTTGGACGAAACTACCCCTCAAACACACCATGGTTTCCCTGAAATTAATATTACCCCAAAAGTGATTTTTCATGACAGCAAGTTGCAATAATAATGACCTGACGTCCGTTGGACTTGGGTTGGGTTGGAACAGGTCGGACTAGCTCGCTCCGAATTCTCAGACATCACGGCAGAGCACACTGACGGAAACGAAGTAAAGAAGGTAAAAAAAAAAAAAAAAAAAAAGAGAGGTGAGATTG
>CAAKHG010032986.1:0-13404 GCA_901007715.1 Dactylopterus volitans
CCACACACACACACACACACACACCCCACACACACATGGAGACAGACAGACGCAAATCCATCCACCATCATTATACTGAAGTCCAGATTTTGGCCCAGGGCCAAACCTAGTGAGGCGGGCCCATCGAGGTCATTGGGGTCAGGATGACTGACAGGTTTTCCACCACTCAGCACAACTGACACCTCCGAGGCTTGAAGGGGTGCCATTTGTCTCCCAATTACTAATGTATGTAGTTTTCTTTGCAGATGCCAATTTGAAAAAATATGATTGACCATGAGAGATAAAGAAAGGGCAAAAAGGGCAAAATGACTTCATTACATCCTCTTTTAGTGCTGATCAGTAATGTAATCTTTTAAAATAATAATCTGGAAGACTTTCATTTAAATAAAAAGGTTTGTGAAAGGCAATGCAACGCAACGGCGAATTGAGTCAATGGCGCGATGCCCTTCAATTCAGACTGAGTGAGCTTGGAAAAAAAAAAAAAAAAAAGGCTGACATAACCTTTTTCCACAACAGACCTTTTGACCGTTTAGATTAGGAAAACCGCAGGTGTGATTGATAACATTATCTATGGCTCCGTTCCATTCGAGTTTCCCAAAAAAAACCTCAGCAGCATGAAATCGGGACAACCAACTTACTTAAGCCACCCCCCCCCCCCACCGTCCCCCACTGTAGCATGTCAAATTGTCCACTGTGGAAAGGTTTAATCAAAAAGCATAAAACATTATGCTACCAAAACAAACGCTGTTATTCTGACGTGGCAAATGGAAAAGTGCTTTTAGAGTTAGTTGTGATTGTTTTGCAGAAATTAAGTCTCCAACACAACTGACTTTTTTGCATCTGTAGATAAGCATATCTTTAGAAATGGAACAAAGAGAAGCCGTTCTTAGCTGTTACAGAATGACTAAACCTCGAAGCAAGGTAACATCCCCCCCCCACCCCCCACTGTGCCACTGCCTGACATCATTTATTAAAATGTATTAAAATCGTTAAAGTTATTCCCACAACTGAAGTTAATCTGGACTGAATTCCCAGGAATTGTAATCTTAAATAAATTCAAGACCATTTAACAATTAAAGTCCTGGAAGCTCGGCAGGAATCCTAAGAAGCTTACTGAGAACGCCATCGTCTTTTACCGACTTGGAAGGTCGGCCACACCAGCAAGCTCGTTTAAGATAGCTCATTACGGCTACAATTGGCAGCATCTTTTCAGTTAGCAATTACATGGCTAAACCTAATAAGCCTCATGCTCTCTCACCACTGTCTTCTTAAGTAGCATGAGCATTCCCGCTCACTGAAATTAACGCCAATCACCCGCGGCTTTTTCCACTTGAGCACTCCGAAATCAGCGGGAAAAAAAAAAAAAAACCCCTGCTCACCTGACTGAAAGGTGCAGGATCTCGGTTCGGGACCTCCTCATGTTACTGGCCATTTTGATCAGCTCCTTCTCTAGTGAGTCAGTGTACTGAGCAAGCTGGTCCAGGCTGAGGGCCCAGTCTCCCCTTCTTGCATCCAGCTTGGCCTGCACCTTCTGTGGGAATATGAGGTCAACAGGTCAGCCTCTCACCCGGGTGAAAGGGCCCACGGCTGCCGCGGAACGCTGCGACACCTAACTGTCATGAAATAGTTCCACGCTGGTCGGCGGAAACACCGGAAAAACCCCGACAAAAAGTTAAGACTTGTGCTGGCACAGCCCTGCTCCACTAATGATCTGTCTCATTTGAGTGTTTACTGCTGTATGGAGTACGTGCCTAATGAATGCGGAGCGGCAACAATGCAGGAGGAGGGGGGGAGAGAGAGAGAGAGCGAGAGAGAGAGAGAGAGAGAGACCGAGAGCGAGAGCCAGAAAGACGAGAGAGATGGAGAACGTCAGAGGGAGCGAGGAGGGGAGTGGGCTGCGTTCACGGTACAGCAGACTGACTAAACAGCACGGCTTTGGATGAGGCCTGATCCAGTTATATAAGTGAGAGATCTCTTGAGAAGAAACGGTGGGTGGGAAAGGCAGGAAAATACGAAAATGAGAAAGAGTGAAACAAGTGGACGGAGAGCGAGATGGAGCTCACATTATGCAATTCTCGTGATTCACGTCAAATCCTTTGCAGCCTTGAAAATCAATCCGTATGCACGCTCACGGCAAACAGGGCATGAAACTTTTCTCAGGTTCACCTTCAGGGAGGACGCTGGACATGAAATTGGGGAGAGAGCGTGTGTATCTGACCTGAAGCCTGGTGTCTGTGTTGCCCTCCGGCTGTGAGTGGTCGTCTATTAAGAGCTGGAGTGTAGACATGACAGAGATGGCTTCCTCTTTCAAATCCATCTTCTGAAAGAAGGATAGACATACTTTATGAGAAAAAAAAAATCTAGGATAAAATATATGCGCAGGACACAACTGACTTTGACAGATAAGAATTTTACACACCAATAGCATCGCATGAGCTTCATGACTGTATATTTTGACCCAAAGGACAATTCCATGTTCCATTCTCGGCACATTTCATTCAGGAGAGGATAACTATTCAGGTCAGGCCACAAACGCTGACCAGTAGTTCAGGCAAACTATCAAAGTTACAGTATTTTGAGACAATATGCTAATTTGTAAAAACGTGTGATGGGTAAATAAAGCCGCGGTTTTAGCAGTTTTTCAGAAATGATGCACCTGATGACATGCTGGTTTTAATTTGACTGATAGTGATATCTATGGTATATTTCTGGTATAAATGCAACTCAAATAGAAAAAAAACGTTAAAAAAATCTTTTTATTTGTGTGTGTACTTGTTACCTATCCAGAGTTTGGAGACGTGTAAGTCAGGGCTGCGCGCACTTAAATCGCATTTGGTTACCAGTTTGTTCAGGTTGTTCTTGAACTCCAGGGCCATGTGGTCGGGGCTGGGTCCCTGCAACATCAGCAGCACCTCCCTGTCCAGGGTCTCATCCAGCGGTGAGGCAAAGCTCATGGTGGCGGATATATGATCGACACCCTGAGCAGCCTGCAGCAGAAGACAGCAAGTTTATGTATGAAAGGGGAAAAGACACTCGCCACTCAACTTCTGCAGCCCCTCGGCTGGTCCAGGTATGTAGCACGGAGTTTGTGTGGATGAATCACCTGCCTCTAGGCATAAAACTCCTCAGAAAAGTAGCCGCTCAGAGACACAACATTACATAATGCTACAAACAAAAGTAGCTGTGTCTAGTGAGCTGGCTGTTCAGAGTGGGTCTTGTTTTGTTTTTTTTAATCAAGGATGAATTTAACTTTATATGTGCAGTGGTTTGGCAGCGACTAGAAAGATGAGTGACAAATGCAGCAGGCAGCTCAATGAGGAGTAGAAAGGAAAACACGGCGTTGACATTACAAAATTCATCCCTTAAACCCACTGTCCATCTTGTTTGTAGCGCACGGAGAAAAACGAGAGAATCGCGGCGTCAATTAGACGGCATTGAAGCGAGTGCGAGCCAATGGGAGGGACTAGAGGGTGAGTGCTGACCTCCAGTGGCGACTGTGCCAGGGCCAGCTCTGTCTGAAGGGATCCCGAGCTGCTCTGGTTCAGCCTGTACGCCACCGACAGAGACAGTCCAGCTCTGAGAGGGGCAGCGAGACGGGGGACAGTGAGGTTGGGGGAAGAGACGCTGCAGAAGTAGATCGTGTTCATTTGAAAACGTGCTGAGACAAATCTCTTTCAGAGTTTTAAGCCTTTGGTTTCGATCAAGATCAAGACTGCGGCCGAGAGTCGTTTCCCTCTTCCAAAAAGAAACGGAGCTGGGAAATAACTGTTCCCTTAGCGAGCTCCTCAGTTCCCGCACTGATCTCGATTCACTTACCCAGCCAGGTCCGGGTGCATCATCTGCACCTGGTTCTCCAGTTTGCTCTTGTCTGCCCTCAGCAGCTGGACTCAACAACAACCATGCAACGAGATATGTTGAGGTCAGCTACCGTACAACAACACGACAATGGCAGATTTCATTATCTGTTTTTTTTTAACGGTTTTTGCCTTCGTTGGACAGTTGACAGTGAAGAGACAGACAAGAATCCGGGAGGGTGAGACGGGCACTGCGCGAGACAAAGGCTCCCAGTCTGAGTCAAACTGTTGTCCTGTAGCATTGCTAATCCGATTTAAGAGTTACTATTTTGTACTCAAGACTTAAGGCGTTTGATATGCTTTAGTGACCCATTTCTTCAAGTTCTTTTTCGCAATCTAATTTGTCACTGCAAACCCATTTAAAAGTGGCAAGAACACAAGCTTTTTGCTTTGACTAATGAAAAAATCATCTCTGGCTGGGTCCTGGTGTCTATGTAGCCACTGGTTTGTTTTTTCGGCCTCCTGAGCGGCGGCTACTGGCAGCATTAGAACTGACTTCAGGAACATGCAATAAACTGAGCTTTCCTGCCACCCTGCCGGTGCACTCGCAATAGCAATCAACATTTACTACACAACCTAGCAACATAGCAGAAATGGTCTCTTGCATTTTGAGCAGTTTGGCTTAAAAAAAACAAAACAAAAACACTAAAAAAAATGGTTTACATATCTAAAATGGGTTCTACACAGTTTGTAAAATAGCTGCTTCGAGCATCCGATTTGAGGCAATAACAAGCAAAGTGATAAGGACAATTTTAAAGCAGCAAAAAAAAAAAAAAAACAAGTGGGAGTTTCATGGAAACAGAAATAATGATGTCGTTCAAAAGCACTAACCTCAGTGATGGAGGAGTATTCCTCCACCGTTGCCTTCAGTTCGTCAATCTGTCTGCTCTTCTGTAAAAGAGGGAAAACAAAATGACATCTGCAGGGAGCAGAGCAAAAAAGACTCAATCTATGCCTCCTCCAAATCTAGTGTTTATGAAAATGCTCCCCATCGAGCGCCATCATCATACCGACCTCGCAATTTTTACCTCGGCCGCGGAGGCCATGTTTTCAGCCATGCCTTTTGATTTTAGTTCTTTGCCATTACGAAACATGGCGGAAATGTGAAGCATGCAAGAATCCTTGGGGAGCATCCATTTAACATGATGAAAAGTAGCGTCTTTTTTTTGGGGAGGCGGCTAAATTAGCCTTGATGGAGGAGTGCACTCCATCAATTTAAAACATACCCTCCAAGTTTGAAAACAAAACTGTAGCCAATTGAGGAATTAAGGGAAACACATTTAAAGATTAGAATGGGGCTAAAATGCTTTTGCATATGAAGACTGATCAGATCTGCCGCTGTACAAGAACACTAAAAGAACTATGGATAATGAAATGGAACAACATCCAACCTCTTGTATCAGAGCTTCCTTTTCACCAACAACAGCATCGAAAGAGTGAATCTGCACCTGAGGACATGGAAATGACGGTTGCACCACAAAATAAAGAAAGCAAAGCACAACAACAGCAAAATTCTATGAAGGTCATTTTGAAAGAAGGTAAAAAGGGTGAGGAAGAAGAATACAAGAAAGGAGAGAGAAACAAAAGCAAGAAGAGTATGGAGTTGCGCACAGATGCACGAATGCTGAGCGAAACATTAAAAAAAATAAAAAAATTTGGACAGATAGTAAAACTACCTGAAGGTCAGTGTTAATGTCACACAGCTCTGCTATTCTCCTTTGAAGCTCATCCATCTCCATGGTAACCTTGAAGTTCTGCGGAGCCGTCAGAGGTGTGTTAGGGTGGCAGGTTTCGACCATGAACAAACGCCTGACAATGTTTGTGCAACCGATGAATGGATGAGCGCTGCCGAGGGCCTGTTAAATCCGGTAACACACTGACGGAGTCCCTTTGGACAGTACCTCCTCTTGAAGAGAGGCGATCTTGGCGATGAGACTCTGGTTTTCTTTCTCCTGAGGAGAAGAAAATTAAATCAGTAAAAGGAGTGTTCAGCCCTCGTTTTTCTGCTAAATTTAATCTTCACTTCCATAAAAAAAACAAAACAATAAAAATCATGGTATATACACACACACACACACCTCGGCTTTGGAAATTTTCAAATTTAGAACTGTGCTGTCTTCTTTAATAACCTGCCATTTCATTTAATCTGGGATATTGCCAGTCTTCTAAGAGACCCAAGGTATAAACATATGACTGACACCCATATATGAAAAACACGCCATTGTGGTTGGAGACAGGGGCACGACTGTCAAATAAATACAAAAAATAGTATTATATTTTACTGTCAAAACAAGCATCTCGAGTATCACATTTGCACTGCAAGATTCGCTTTGGAGAGAGTTGATGACTCGCAATCACTTTGTTGAGAACGTCAGCACGTGGGGGCGCTCGCAGGATCCCGCCATCTGCCACGCATTTAGTCATGCACGCTGAATGTGCATTTCTCCAGAAGCTCTATGTGCTCTGTGGGTTTGACTGACCACGTGTTTGCTGTGTGCGGAGGCACGAGCTCTGCCTTCCTCTGTGCAGCTCAGGGTGGCCTTCATCTCCTCCACCTCGTCCTTCAGCAGCTTCTCTTTTTGGGCCAGCTGCTGGTGACTGCAGAGGACAGCGCGCAGCGACAGAACCGCAGCACGTCAGCGTGAACAGGGAATTTTCGCGTGCGAGACCTGCGGGGTTTTGCGCGCGCGCTCGCCTGCAAGCACATCTTACACCCTGGCCTGGTTGTGCAGCTCCTCGTTCTCCTCCGCCAGCCTTTGGTTGCTGTCCTCCATGGCCTCCACCACCTGCTTCAGCTTCCTCACCTCCTCCTGGAGCTTCTGGTTGCTCATCTGAAGGTCGGCAACACAGTGCACCAGCTCTGACGTTTCGCTGAAGAAGGAGAGCACATACAAAATGCGTCGACGCAGCGCTCGTGTGCGCGATCGTACTACACAGACACGGAGGGGGGGGGAGAAAAAAAGTCTCACCAGTTCGCAATTAACTTACAATTCTGTTTTTGACACCTCGCCTCCAAAGGCCTCCAAGCTCCCTGAGGTCATGTTGAGCAGCATGGACCTCTTAGCTGCAACGCATGCGAACCAAAGCAATGCAACAACATTGAGTCTCTTGGTGTTGTTGGCTTTATGCACAATGAACGGAAAAAAAACCCAAAACACATAAATATTCACATGTGCGCTCACCCAAAAGGCTGTCTCTATGTTTGACTGACTCCTGGGTTACGTCCTCGCCTGGCATTTCCCTGTGATGCGACAAAAGAAATCAAACACGTTAACACACACACACGAACTGTTATCTTTAAAAACGTCTGCCCAGAATCTGGCAGTCGTTTGCCACCGTTGTTGCTATGGGACACGTCGAAACTGGTTTTGAAACTGAGCCCCGGGTCTTAATGAGCTGCAGGCGAGCGCTAAAAAAAAAAAAAGAGCACGCCGCTCTGCCTGGAGTTCCGTCAGCCACCCGATGCACAAAATGGACGGCGCAAAAGAGATGCTGATGCCAGAACTCGCCTGAGAGTGGCACCCACGGATGCCGCAGCAAAACTTTGGTGCCGGTGCGTCTTGTCAGCGACTAGAGCAAAGTGCACCTCCCCTTGCGGCGGTCACAGACATTTTGGATTTCACATTAAAAAAAAAGAAGCCCACACACCCAGGCCAGTTGTAATGATGATATCCAATATGTATCGTCCTCCAAGGGTGTGTCAAACTATCCACTTCCATGTGATAAACAAATGGGGTTGCCAGTTCTGTTTCGAGGGTAAAGACAGTGCTCCATTTGTCAATTCAGACTGTGTCAAATGCACATTTGACATGGATCCGACACAAGAGCGCGTTGCGGTGACAAAGCACGGCCGCGGCGGCAAGAGTCACAATGTTAAACCGCGCGCGGGAGAAGCCGTCCGCCGTCTCGCACATAATCCGCCTACACAGGATCTACTTTCAATAGCTCAAAGCAGAGCACAAGAGCTTTACGGTGCACAAAAAAAACAAACAAAAAAACAGGCGCCTTGCTATCGAGAAAATTTAGCCGATGACCGCGTGGACTGAAAAAAAACCAAACATTTAAAAGTACCCGTTGTTCCGGCAGTCATCGATCCATTCCCTCATCACAGCGTGATACGTGTCCAGGTCGATGGAGACGTCCTTGTGTTCCGGGTCCAGCATGTTGCTGAGCTCCTCGAGCCCGCTGTCCTCTGAGCTGCGGCTCGTGGTGTGCCTCAGGTAGTCAACGATGTGAGACACGTACACTTTACCTGGACAGTGAGAACATCACAGAGAGACGGTGGGACACGTTCACCTGTTAAAGACATGGCGATCGAGGTAATCCCACGAGTCTGTAATCCAGAAAACAGCAGTAAACTATAAATTCAAATGTGGATTGAATGCACAGGCAGCAAACGTGGCAGCCACGGTGATCGTAAAAAAGCAGCTTTTTTTTAACAGCTGGTGTCACACGTTCTCAGTACCAACCTGACTTTTTAAAAAAACTTTTAAAAACGCCATTACAGACGAAACTCTGGCTTTATTCTCAGTTTTGAGTCACAACTGAGCAATAAAGCCAACTATCTCCACTCATGCGCCATTCTCAGCATGACCACACACACATTTCCACATCAATGCTGCGACGACCTGAATTAAAATCGACATCAGACAGAACAGTCGTGTTTTAAGATGAACATCTACACAGACATTTTTTCAATGAACACACATGAAAATGCATTTTTACATGAACACGGACTCAAAAGATGGAAGAGGAAAAAAACATGTTAGGCCTCCCACCTGAACAACAATCAAGGGAGACCTCAACTTAGGATGCATTCAAATCCAAAGATAGAAAGAAGAGAGAAAAGAACAACATGATAATCTCCGTAAAACTGACGAAAAAAAAATTTGTTTGGGCAAAAGACAATTTAAAAACTCGCTACGACCCTCGACTCAATATCTCATATCTGTACTGCCTAAGACGTTTCAGCCCAGATGACAAAAGGGAAGCCATACTGACATAAATAGAAGATACTGGCGCCGTCAGTGTCGAGAGGAACACGAAAAAAGACGAAGAAAACACTCGTACTGTTTAGCTTGGGGGGGGGAAGCTGAAGGAAGCGCTGCTTCTTTCAATGCAGAAAAAAACAAACAAAACACGATCCAGGAAAATAAGCATAATTCATGATCAGGTTTCCTATTCCACTTGATAGAACATTCAAATGTGAGACGCCAGCCTTAATGCAGCGAGCGTATATATGTGCCCACGTACGTGTGCGTGTACAACTCGCTGTTAGAGAAGAAGGGCTGGGCAAGCAAAACAAAAAAAAAAAAAAAAAGAACAAACTAAAGACGCTGGGTGAGGCTTGGATGTTTTAATCAGATAGGCAAATATTATGGTTGGCCGGGGCTCAACGGGCTCAGCAGGAGAATTGCTTTGCTGTGATTGTCTGTTGTAATTGTTCGATCACAAAAGCTCCCTCTCCATCGAAAAGCTGAGACGTAAAGCCCGGACCAAGGAAGCGGCTGTTAATCTTCGCAGCAGATCCGTTCAACGCTGAGAAAAGTTGCGTTTTTTTTTTTAGCATGTGCGTTGGCAGAGGGCTACGTTCTGTGGGCACCTCTGTTAAGGAGGATAACAGAATAACTATCAAGTGTTTTTTTTTTTTTTTTAACTGAAACTAAGATTTAACTGGGTTAAAATACAAATACTTCCGTCACAGTTAGGCGCGCTAGTACTTCCACAAAGTTAATCCAGGGATAAGCCTGTCCCTCCCGCTCACTCAACCGATCCTTGCGATTTGGGCTGAAGTTAATATTTCCCCATGTTGTTCAGTCCGATTCATCCACCTCCTCCTCCCCGTGCCAATTCTTCTTCTGTGGAAGACGGTACCGGGCGGGCTTACCTCGGCGCTGGGTGTCGCAGGCATGGAAGATGGTATCAAGCAAGTTCTCCTCGCAGATCAGACTGATTTCTGCCATGTTTTCCTTCCTGTCATCCGAGGCCAGGGAATTTCCTGAGCGTGGACACAGACGCACACACCAAAGGCAACTTCTCACTGCAGCTCGGGGCTGCCATTGATCACTTTTACACCGGCTTGAAATCGCAGATTGAAATGCTCAGTTTATAATAACATGAAATTGTTTTGGAAAATTTTAAAACAGGAAAATGTGGGGTAATCTCCAAGTTAAAATGGCACAATACTAATCCATTGTCAAGAGTGTAAGGACTCCATTAACCTCCTGAGACCCTCCCTCCTCATATGACATTGTTTTTTGAAAAAAACGTGTCTTCCTATACAAAGACAAACTTTAGTTTTTATACTTCTGAGATCCTATTAATCCTAAATATCTAGGAAAAATTAAAAATGCGCACCAAGCCAAAGTCCAGGTCTCAGGAGGTTAACCTGGTGGACCCTTGCTCCAAAAATGAGCTAATGGCCCCACGTTCGCCATCCTCGCTCCGCTCACCACGCGCAGCGATGAATAGCGCTGTGATGATGAGCTTATCGGCAAAAATTTATGGGAAACTACGAACACAAGAGAACAATCATTTGAGGCACTTTTGGAAGCAAATGCACGATTGCTTCTCTTAACTGAATTGATGTTTTTCTTTCTCACACAAACTATTTGGTTCTGGTGCCATCAGACAAAAGAAGCCATTTGCACAGACATTACTTTGATAGCATTTCGTCAACCGTCTACTCCCAAGATCGAGCATGAAATCTTATGCTTCACATCCCCCCCTGCACACCCCCGCAAGCCATCAGTAGCTCTTCCCTACCTCCATCTCCCAAAGACAGCCTCTTGACAACCAGCGCTGGGTAGGGCAGCACACACTCGGTTGAGTTCCCCGCCTCCGCGGAGCCGAAGTTGAGGTTGTAGGAGAGGGTGCTGTGACTCGGGGTGAAGGTGCGAGAGAGCGGGGGGCTCCTGCTCGGCCTCTCGCTCTCGGGCCGCGCAGGCGGCGGCCCCCGCGTGAACGTGAAGTAAGGCGAGTCTTTGGACTTGCCCGCCGGCGTGGAGCAGTACCTCTGCCATGACTTGGCCTGTTTGGCGTCGCCGGCCTCGGCGGTCCTACTTTCCCCCAGAGTACTGGTGATGGTGTAGGTGACGTTGGCGGGCGCGGAGCCGTGGCACGCCGGTGTGTACGGCGTGGACAGCAGCACGGACGGACCCAGGCTGGTCCTCTGGGAAGGCGCGGGGCTCGGCATCCCCATCCCTCGCCCCTTCCCCCCGGCTTTCTCCCTCTGCTTCCCCCTCTCGCCCTCGCCTCTGCCGATGGCCCCTTTCTTCAGAATGGCTTCCAGGTTGTGGCGGAGGCCGCACTGGGGGCTGTCGTAGCTGCTGGAGGAGAGCTTGGGAATCCGGAAAGGAGAATTCGGCTCCCGGTCACCGCGCCACTGAATGGTCTGCAGCTTGCGGCAGATGCTGTCCACGGGGTTGTGGCGACGCGTTGGCTGGGGCGTGTAATACTCCATGGCGCTGGTGGCGAGGCCGCAACGACGGTTCCCTGGTTAGAGGAGAGGCTGAAGTCTGAGGGAAGGATCAGCAGAAACATCGTGTTTATCGGCATGCTAAGTTGTTAAGATAAGGAGAGAACATCGATGTCTCCTCCGCCGGATGATCACCACTGCTTAGAATAACATCTCCTTGGACATGATGTGCTGCTGAACCTTCAGTCTGTTTTGGAACTAAAAAGGTTCTACATTTAAGTGTTTGTTTGCTAGATGAATTCACCAATGAATTGCGTTGCCCACAAAATATCATAAAGGGGATCAAGGTGATATTGAATTGCTTGCCACTGTTCAACCGAACTCCAAAAAACATCCAATGCACATTGAGGGAGAGAACACGTACCTGCACGCCCACGAAAAAATATCAGCCAAAAAAATAAAATAAAAATAGCTCTGAATCATTAAACGTTCCCCCAAAAAGTTGATAGTTCCGGAGGTCTGCGGGCATGCGAGAAAAGAGGTGAGGAAGCACGTTCAAGCGCATCTAAGCCGAACAATGCGCGCACGAATCCAGCAGCGCGTCCAGCGTAAACCGCCACCCACGTGCGAGCGAGCGCGTCACGGTCCATTTAAACGCGTGGGAACGCGGCTCAACGACGCCCGGAAGCACCCCCCAACCCAACCCACCCTCCTCCCCCCCATTTCTGCTGTCCCGCACCCACCGACACCTGCAGCGGCGCTCGCCGCCGCGCCGATCCGGACGCCGCGGCCCGACGGAAGCGACCGCGGGCGCGTTCAAACTCGAGAGCGACGCTCGTGTGGACCCGCAGGTGCGCCGAGGCGCTAATTACTCACGCCTCGCTCGGCTCGTTCCGGGCCCGGCGGCGCAGAAACAGAGAGCGAACAATCAATCAGCGCGAGCGCACGGCGCAGAGCGCGCGCAACTTTAACGTGGACAAAGTCAGGCACGCTCCAAGACGCGCGCGCGCACCGACGCGCAACCCGACTAACACCGGCATCCCAAGCAGTCCATTCCTCGCCCGCCACAAATAATAATAATAATAATAATAATAATAATAATAATAATAATAATAATAATAATAATAATAATAATAATAATAGTAGTGATCAACAGACATGCGTCTTTAACAAACCGTGCTGGCCTCTCTCGCCATGAGCTGCGTTGCGCGTTACCTTGCAAAAAGCGCGACGGAATTTTAAAAACAGCGATGAAACGTTCGGCAAACAGTCCGGGGGGCGCGCACAGGGACCCTGGCCGGCGCGCTCCGGACCGGGGGGGCGTTAAAACGCCGGAGCGTGCGCGCGCGCACGTGTTTTTTTTCTCCGTGTGTTGTTTCTAAACGTGAGCCGGCACCGCCACCTTGCGGCCGGCAGAGCACACGACACCCGGCATAGTAGTCAGAGTCAGCGTTACTGTCAGAGTTACAGGACACCCGAAGGAACTGAAACTGCGCTTCTCACTGTCTCGCCCGACAGGACGTCTCCGAGAGAAAAGTGAACGAACAGGAGACAGTCCAGTGCACAGGCGCGACAATCCTAACATTAAAAAAAAACCCAATAACAATAAATAAAGTACACACGTAGGTAAGGGCATTTGTTAATACTAAAAATAATAAACAGAGGTGGCGAGTGAACAATGGGGGTAATTTATGATTCTAATAGTTATGAAGTTCAGTAAAGTGGAAAAAAAAGAAACAGTGGGCCTGGAAGTTTTGTCCGCAATTTTAAATTTATCTAGCTATTGTATTTATCTAAAATATGTATATTTATATCTAAAATATAAATGTATATATATCTAAAATATGTATATATATATATTTTTTTCTCTTTTTCTGACTTATTCTTGTATTCTTGACTATTCTTGTACGTATACTTGCCTGTTGACTGCTACGCACACCCTCTCACCAAGCTAAATTCCTAGTCTGTAATCTAATTACATACATGGCAATAAAGGCATTCTGATTCTGATGAATACCCACCAGAAAAGTTTAAGTGTTTGTTTGCTAGATAAATTAACCAATGAATTGCGTTGCCCATAAGATATCATAAAATACCAGAAAAGTTCAACAGGGGCTCTTCGCGGCCTTGTTG
>CAAKHG010032987.1:0-18026 GCA_901007715.1 Dactylopterus volitans
TGACGGGTGAGACATCTTTAACCATGTAAAGCTCTGAGGATGATGTAACATCTGCGGCTTAACCCTTAGACGAGTGATTGGACCCTACAGGCTTCTGTAAGTGGGTCAAAAATGACCCGCGTTAGAATCAATGCAAGTTTCTGCCATTTCTGTCGTTTTTGTTGAGAGTAAACAGATATGTTGTGCTTTTTTTTAAATTGTACACAAAAATGATTTCATGTTTCAGTAATTTTCTTATTTTTCCCCTTTTAGTTATATCCAGAAACAGGTAGTTTGTCGCAACTGCAGTGAGGAGGGAAGGAGACAAAACAGGGACGATGACATCAAAAGCTTCGGAAATAGCGATGAATTGTCAGTTGACTGGAAACACACGCGTGCGCGCACACACACACACCACAAAAAGTGAAAGAATAAGGTATTGTGTGCATAAAACAAAACATAACAAAAACGCATTGAGTCCAACGCGGGTCATTTTTGACCCACCAATGGAAGCTGGGTAGAGTGCTACAAAAACTACAATTTCTTAAAATGGATAAAACGTAAATTCTGCTTTTGATATGATGCCTTTTAGAATCTTGTTTTTGAGGGAACGCCTGGAAAATGAACCGGTAGCAACTCTTCATTAGGAAGTCTTGTTTGACCCGCACACGCATCTGAGGGCTGAGTACATCAAACCTCTCTGAAACCAATGCTAAACAGAAAAAACAGGCTTCAGTTCCTGGTTATTGTTGTTGCCCATCCTGCCTTCCAGCACCGTTTAGCGCTGAGAGCTGGAGATGCGCCAGCGCCCGCTTAAGATTAGAGGTCCACATTAACAGACCTGCTGTTTGCGGGCGCAGCAACTTAAGGTCGAGAACACGGCTGTGAAAACAAAAAGAAGCCCGGATGGGTGTTTGCGACGCGAGAGCACAGATGCTAACTTTGGGGGTTTGGCTGGCATGGCTCAGCCGGGAACTGAGAACCTGTGCAGTCCCTTGTGTGGCTGCCCAGTTCTGTTGCTGGAGTGTGTTGCATAAGAGGGCCCCAAGCCTTTCCATGCCAGCCCCACCACCCCCAAAACGGCATTGGACTGGGGGACCCCTTTTGCCAAGTCCACTTACAAGACAACGGCAAATGTGGAAAAACTTTCCCTCTGACATGCATCAGTTATGTTTGAAGCCCTCCTTAAGTTGAACAGTCACATAAGTAGATCATTGTAAGTGGGAGACCTGTTTCGCTGTCCCCTCAGTCGAGGCAGGGTGGTCCTTTCTGACATGGAGACAGTAGTTAGACGGGCAAAGAAGCTCGAATTTCAGTTTAAAGTTTGTCATGTCAATCAGCTCCTGCTTTGCCTCTCAGTCCTAACTAGCATCTACTCTAGGAGACCCTCAAAGGGGTCCCTGACCCAGTTTAGATTCTAGCTTCTGAAATCTCTTTGGAGGTTCTGTAAGAGGGTCTGGATGAGTGGAAAGAGCCCAGCCCATCAGAGGAGAGCAGCGGGAGCATGTCTGCGTCTCCCTCCTGTCGTGAGCCGTCTTCTTGGAAGAATCAGCCTCGCGCGCTTGGATTCAGAACATTTAGATCAGGGGTCCCCAAACGTTCTCCTGTGAGGGCCACATAACTTTTCCCTTCTCTGATGGGGGGCCGGGGTCAGTTTGTAACAGAAAAAGTGTGCCGATGGGGGGTTGCCTAAACGTAGGCAGCCAATTACAAACATGAGTATGGCAAATAGGCGATTGATAGCTTATGTTAGCATGATTACATGGTTAGAACTTAGTGATATTAAAAAAAAAAAATGTTTTTTTCCCATATTCCTTCCAATTTGCTGACACACCTTCGCGCCTCCCATTTTGAAAGACGCTGTAACACACGACATCTACCACATTTATGATTAAAAATGTATCATGAGCGACCGGTACGGTGGTCCGAGGTTCTGCAGCAAAGACAAACGCGCGACATTCTTCCACGTCTTACACTGGAGGCGTGGGAGAGCTCCCCTCGGATGTTGATGAGCTGGTTCTGCAGCGTCTCCTTCTTGAACTGCAGCCTCTCCACGGCCAGAGGCTGGTTGCGGTACTGCTCCATCTCCTGGTGAGTCGCCACCAGCGCCTCCTCCAGGCTGTCCTAGAGGGAGCAGGCGGAGCCGGAAAGTGAGGAAAAGTTTTTGCGGGAAAATCTTCTGCCCCCTTTTTTCGGCCAAAGCATGAGCGGCTTGTGCAAAACGGAGAGTCGCTTTCAAAGATGTGTTCCTGCCCCGTTTAGCAGCTGCAGTCGTAAAGAGCGCATGGTTTTATTCCTCACATGTCAAGCGTGGCAATGAAAACAATAATGTTCAATAATAGGCGAAATCCGTGTGGTATCAATCGGGAAACCAGGCCACCTAATTAAAATCCTCCAAAACATAATCGCAAGCAATAAAACTAGTGTTTATGTATTGAAACAGACAATAATTGGTTACAGAAAGTTACGTCTCCTCCCCACTTCATCATGCACAATTCCTCAACGTTATTCCACCGATGCTTCTGCCACGTCCGGCACGTCAGTCGTGACGTCTCCCGCCGCCTTTTTTAGTCGCATCAGATAACGTAAATTAGAGGAAAAACTGAACATTTCAGCAAATATCAGTGTGATAAAAAAAAGCACCTGAAAAAGTGGGAAAAAAGGGGCGATGGGGATCTTTTGACCTAACTTTTGAGGATCGGTCTCGCTGTCTAGTTTTGGCCGTTTTCGGCAGTCCGAGTCCTCCTCCAATTCACACGTACGCAAGCGGCAAGTCGTGTCCCTGCTCCGCCCACTTTTAGAAGCCTGATCGGATGCCGACTTGAGGAAGCCACGTATCCCAGAATGCATTAGGATCAACGCACGGATGATTGGCAACGAGCGGCGAATGACGTGCGGCGACGTCGGCGGCGACAACAACCGCAAGACGTCTCTCCTGCATTTCGTTCTTAGCACCAGCCGCCATTCACACAGAAGAACAAGAAGAAGAAGAAGAAGAAGAAGAGGAACGCCGCTATTCCAAACGCAAGGACCAGACTTGGGAACTCGCCGACTTCTGGAGTTTGAACTTGTGGCGACTTCCCAAGTCTGAACTTCCAAAGTCTGCGAGTCCGGACTTGCAGACTTGAGACTTGAGAAACGGCCATTGTCTTTGAGTATAAGGTGACACAAGATGACCCTTTTTGGGTCTTGGTCTTTCAAAAGCACTGACCTTCAACAACTTCTAAGATGAGCACGGATAACGTTGTAGTATTTGTTCCACAGCCCAAAAGTTCTTCAGCTTTTTACCACAAACTTATAACCGGTTCAATATGGCGTAATAAAGTAAAATGGGCGAATGAAAGTACCTTGTCCATTCTTAGTCTGTGGACGACTGCCTCGTGGTCCTTCAAAATTCTGCTCTGCTCGCACAGGCGACCCAGGAGTTTCTGCCCAGGACAGAAAAAAACAGCGGTTACCACCAGGAAGAACACAGCAAACACGGAGAGCAATGACCGCTGGGTGAGATGTCGAATGACCAAAAAAAAGAAAAAGAAGAAATAACGCGATTACAGCCAGACCGGAGCTGTCACATCCGGCTCAAGTCCATTGTTTGCTTGTCATCACGCTGGCGTCAATTGACACACAAAAAGTGAAGGGAAAGCCGACTAACAGGCTAAATAACTGCACAAATTGGCGTGTAATATGTGTGCCATTTCGTGAAATGTGGTCTGCTAATCATGTGATTCTTTGTTTCGCGAATCCGCTGCCGGCCCGGTTGATACCGGCCTGCCGGAACACCAGTTTTTGCCCTTTTTTTTTGAGTGATTGTCCGCCCACTGGGCCTCGCGCACGAGAGCTACTCGAGGCAGGGCCAAGAAAACGGGACAGTTGTACTTGGGGCTCACGAGATGTGCGTGATAAAGCTGATGAATACCATGTCGTGCTAAAGTTAGCGGAGAGAAACGCCGGAATAAATCCAGATGTAACCGTCGCTGCTCCAGAAAAATAAAAAGGAACAATCCAAAAAAAAAGCTTCATGCAGGAGGCCATTTTGAATTTGATGCCTGTAAGAAGTTCTGGAGGCGTTGTGACGGGGGCAAGTTTATCAATGTGACGCCACCTCTCCTTTAAACGACGCTCAACAAGTGCTCGGGGCCTTCGCGGCTTTTCCGTGAAGAACCCAGAGAGGGTTATTTGGTTATGTGCGGCCCCCCATCAGAGAAGGGGAAAGTTTGGGGACCCCTGTTATAGACATCGATATTATAGTCTGCTATCCACTTCGCTTGCGTCTGTAGATACGCCCGTGTTTACTGACAAATTGTTCCCGAGCCTGTGACTCATCTGTCTCGTGTTTTTAATGCCGGGCTGCCCGGAGCAATTCAGCGATGGGTTTTTAAGCTGGTCGCTTATTTGCCGAGATTTCTCTGGATTCTCTTAATCTTAAATGGTAAAGTCCCTAAATTCCTCGCAGTTGTGTTTTGACAAAATGTTTTCTTCAACGGTTGGACTTTTGGCCGGCGATCCCTCGCGGCGCGCCGAAGCCCTCCCCGTCCCCCCGCTCCTGATCCGCCGAGGCTCTCAGTGCTCCTGTCAGCGCCAGTTTTACAAACATTCCGCAAGTTTCCCAGTCTTATTACGCCTGTCCCAACCTCTTCTGTTTGTTTTTTTTCTTTTTAAATCCTGGCAGGCATCAAATTCAGAATACATGTAAATAAACAAGCAATAAGCATTCGATTGAACGTGGGTCAAAAAAATAAAAAAAACTTTAAAAAAAAAAGGATTCGCAAAACTGTTTTGATTTAGTTTCTTGCGCAGCGTCCCGCCTTTTTCGGGGCCGAGCGTCCAAGTGTGCCTTACGCTGGTCTCGATCTCGTTGAGCTTGAGCGTGGGGTGCAGTTCTCTGTAGACGTCGTGCATGGGGGGCACCTGCAAGGACAAACGCTCGGAGTGACCAACCAAAAACAAACAGGAACGGGGGGGAGACGAAATGCTCCGGCACGAGGGAGGCTCGCGGTTTGTTTCCTGTCATTTCAATCCAGGAAAACGCCTCGTTTATTCACGAGTTGTCAAGGGCAGGATTTCATTTACAAGCGAGAATGCCGCAGTGGGGGGAAAACTTCCGCCAAGACGGAAATTAATGTGGTGCAATGAGAAATTAGTAATGAATGAGCTGGCTGGGCCTGCAACCAAGGGCAGATTGTTTTGTCGCAGAGCGAGCGAGAGAGAGAGCGAGAGAGAGCGAGCGAGGGAGAGAGAGATAGAGAGAAAGCGAGGTAGAGAGAGAGCGAGATAGAGAGAGAGCGAGAGAGCTCTGCGACGCCGAAACTTCGGAGTCTCCCCTGAATGCCGCATGCTGGCGCACCTAAAGACGCGGCAGCTCCTCAGCTCGCGCCTGGGAATGGCGGTTTTCCCCGCTGCTACCGCAACGTGAGCTCATCGCGACCCTCGAGGGGGCCGGGGTCCCACGTCTGCGTCCGAATGGGGGGGGGTGGGGGGGGGGGGGGCCGTGATTGCGTGGGAAAAAAAAAAAAAAAGACGACGAGGGGGACAAGATGCACTCCGTCAGGCACGACTTCAGCGCCGTGACTGGAAACAGCTGCGCCAGAGACCGAGCCTTTTTTTTTTTTTTTTTTTTTTACGACGGCGGAAACCACACGGTGACACACAATTTATTGCGCCATGCAAAGTGATATGAATGGGGGGAATTATTGTACAGACTCTTATGGTTGTGGCGGAGTCAGGCGGGATGGAAACGGCTGAGAAATATGGCCTGTGATGCTGTTTTGAAAGAGGCGCTTAAAAATATATGTATATAAATAAATAAAAGAAACAAAAAAACTTTACATTACAGGGTGAAGGCCCTGGGAGGGTCGGGTCTCGTTCGCATTTGAAGTGGTACCTTTTTTTTTTTTTTTTGGCACTTGGCATAATTTCAGCTGTCAAATAAGCTCAACGCTGCTAAATAACACCATTGTTGTGTATTTATAACATTTTGGTATGTGCGGACCACGCAAAAATAAAACACATCCCCTCCCAGTCCCCTTCCTACAGAACCCCGGCCTGGCAGTCTGTCACCGGGGCATAGACCGAGACAAAAGGGAGTAGTATGAGCGAGATACGCCCAACGACTGGAGGGATCTGTGTGCTATTCTTTCCATCGTTGCATCTGACAATGATGTCATCCTCTGCAATATTTGTAATTGTGTTGTTTGCCTCAAGGCTAGAAAACTTCTGGTCCCACGGTAAATGACATCTTTGGCAGGTACTTTTTTGGTTGTTTTGGGTTTTTTTTTATTATCATTAATGTCTAGAGGAACCACCAGTGTGGAGAGAGCATCATTTAAAGTCTGAGCGAGCTTTTGAAGCGCCACAAAACAACTCGGAAGCCCATCAGGGAACCGGGCAAACTTCAGCTGCGATATCAAATACCCTCAGATGATCTTTTTTAAAATAGCAACTGAAATCCCCTTCCCAAAAGGTATAATTAGTGGTTGAAGGGTGCCTGACATATTTTGCAAACGAGAGAATGGGCATTGTTCCCCCCTGCATGGTGCATTTCAGGGAATTTTCAAAAGGTTACAAAACCGGTTTTCTTTGACTTGAGCCTCATTGAGTCGGTCACAGTCTTTGTGTCTTTGGCAGTGGGTGATTGCGCAATCCCACCCCGGACCCGGCCTGGGTGTGAGCCCCCCTACTACTTGCAGCCAGAGCCCACGCACATGCGGGCTGGAGAAGAGGAGAAAACAAAAGCGGTGGTCTTGATTATATACATTTACTTTGGCCACGTTCCAGGGAATACCCCAGAATCACCGCGAAATGATTATTATTGCATCCACCACTGGTGTCACATAATGGGAAGGAGAGAAATATATTATCATATTAAGAGGAATGACATAAGAAAACAAATCCATTCACCAGCAGTCGGCTTGATGCCGGCGGCGTTTCCGATGGACGCAGAGATGGAGTCCATCGATCAGATCGTTTGGTGGCGCTCTGGGAAGCTCGAACAAATACGCGCCCATCTTATGTACGTTAACGTTAAAGTAGATCCATTTGGACCTTGACTGGTGCGCAGTGTGTAGGGGATAAGTTAGCGGTGGCGACTCAGCGGGCCTGTGGTTGCTTATTATCATGGTTTTATTCTTTTGTTCTCTTTGCTGCGTCTCATTCGTCACGTTTTTTTTTTTTTTTTTGTTTCGTTTCGCTTTGTTTTCGTGCGGATGCGCTGAAGGAAATCAGCCACCGTGGCGGCTCTCCCTGCTATGACGCAGCCCGGTTGATATATGCTAATCATGAATGAATTTACGGTGGTTAGATTTGTAAAAAAAAAACAACAAAACTTTACATTCAATGCACATTTGAACGTAAAGTCTGTAGGCCTGTACAAAATCTGGCGTCTATAGCTCATCGTCTTATATGGTGCTGATTAACGTGCCTGTTTTACCACTGACTGGATCAGATTGTTATTTAAAGTGTAATATTACAGAAAAAATGTGTTTCCGTGTGTGTGAATGCTGAAATGCTTTGGAAAAAAAAAACCCACTAAGCTAGGTGGAGCACCAACCCCCTCCATCCATTTCAAAGGCCCAACTTTCTTTAGAGAAAGCTGAGTACCATTAAACGTTGAAAAGCTACTAAACAGTTGGAGGAATAAACGTCCTTCAAAAGGTGAACATTTTAATAGCTGAGCAGCTTCTGCGGCCCAAAATATGCAGAAGCCAACACGCACAAAAACAATCATAGAAGAAGAAGAGCAGGAAGCAGTAAAACGAGAAACATTTGGGCAGCTTTCAGCGTTGTGGGTCAACACAATAGCTAATAGCATTAGCCTAGCTTCCCCCAGTGCTCTTGGAACAGCGCTTTTTGTCGGTAACCGTGATTTTCTAGAGGACTACTTAGCTCCTCATCCTCGTGCGGTTAGCATTCGCGCAACTAGCCGCAACTTTAGCTCTCCGCGTCGTGCTTTGAGCATGATCGTTTTTTTTTTGCCGCATTCTGGGAGGCGTAAACAAGGACCCGGGTTTGTTAAGCTTTTTGAAATCTTAATATTTTCAATAACGATTAACCACACTGTCTGTAGTCCAGTCTTCTCTGCAGGTTTTCACACATTTTGTCACTTTTAGTCGCTTTGACGCAAGCACGCAAGAAAATAGCAGGTTGAAAAGCGCGACCTTTGAGGCGGAGCGGGTCACATATGCACCCGGAGAAGCTGCAGCGAACTTGAGCTCCGCATTATTGGCGCATCAGGTGTTTCGTGGACTAAGAATGTAAAATCGAGTGTCTGGGTCTTCTCTCACCCTCAAGTCCAAAGGCCTTTTTTTTTTTTTTAAATGGGCATTTCTTTAACTTTAAATTGCATAAGGGCGCGTTCCTCGGCTGTCAACAATCGCGCTAAACCAGTTTGTGAAATTGAACTTGTCTGATTGGTTTTACAGCAGATGCGTGCTCATGGGATGGGCTGCTATTCTGGTCATGTGTCTGCGCTGATATTTCTCCTAAGTGCCGCCCGGGGAGCGGCAATTAAGCAAAGCCTCAAGCCTCAAATCCTTTTTTTTTTATGGCAATTCTCCCTTACATTCTTGGTCATTAAACATAAAGAAACCATTTTTGGTGTGTGTGTTTGAGTGTGTGTGTGATAAAATGGATGGATGGACGGAAGGATGGATGGCGGTGGGCTGGCGGTCTGACATGGGGCGATGGCGAAGTGGGTCGGACGAACACTGTCACAGACGTGCAGACAAAGACGGAGACAGAAGGGAAAGAGAGGCAGGCTCGGGAGTGGATTATTCATCCGCGTTCTGACGCCGTGTGCCAGGCCATAATCCAGGGCACTGGGCTGCACTGACCAAGTTGGCTCTACGGCTCCGTGATGAGTCAAGCAGAGGACAATTACTGGGGAATGTTGGCGTGCCGGCGCTGCTAGCTGAAGCCTGCCTCCCTGCCGCCGGGCTCTTCCTTTCTTACTTGTATACAGAGCTTTGCTGCCGACGACGACCGCCGCACCATTTGGGTGATAAGCTGGCTTCCCTCAAGCACCTGAAGAATCAGCTCAGATTACAGGAGACCTGACAAGCGCCACCGGGAGCAATGCAATCATTGTGACCGATCGAAGCTAGCATCCACGGGCGCTACTGGAGGCTGAAATGAGCGGGGTTAGGGTCAGGAAGTTGAAGGTGAAATGGCGACAGGGTGCTCGGCGTGCGCCCTCCTACCTGCTGGTCCAAGTACTCCAGGTTGCGCTGGAGCTGAAGGTCCAACATGTCCTCCTGAGGCAAGCGGCAGCGGCGGCAGCGCACATGGAGGTCACACAGACAGACGCAGGGTTTTCAGGTAAGACAGCAAGCCAAGCAAAGCGCCCCACCACCCCCCCCCAAACCAGGCGACCAATCACATCGATCTCCATCCAGCATGTGCTAACGTCCAGGCAGCTTCCACCCCCCCAAAATCTGCCTCAGCCAATGAATTCTCCCTCACTGGAGCAGAATCTGTGGCTGTTTTTTTTCTCCTTTTTGTTTTGCATTTCTGTAGATGATTTTGCCTTATTATTACATGGCAGAAATATATTGAATGTTAGGGTTCGGGTTTGAGGCATGTGAGGGTGCAGGGTGCTGTAATCCTCCTACCCCCCCGAATCAGCACGACCTCAGCTAATTTTACTCAATATGACTTCTCACTGAGGATTTCTACGCAACATAATGGGGACAATAACCCAGAAAACCAAAATGAAAAAAAAACAAACTTTTGAGATCAAAATAGCACTGTAAGCCATAATATCAAAAGAATGGAGAACCGCTCAAGTTCCTTTGGACTGTGCTCAGAGTTCTTTGGAACTTGCTAGCTTTTTCTGTTTGAAACATGCCAGGCAGCATTTGTTTATGCTCGTCCAAGAAACATCAGCTCCAAAACTGGCCTACGTGGGGCTCTGAGTCGCTCCGTGCTGCTGCAGCTTTAGCTGGCAAACAACAGATGCGTCCGATGCCGTGTCCAACGGCTTATTTTCACCTAGTTAGTTAGGGCAGGAAAAAAGAAACAACTCATCAACCCACCCATTCAAAACTGGAGAAATGACCTTTGTGGTGTCTTCCTCTCTGTTATAAGGTGCCTCTGCAGCCCAGGACTTTCTTCATCATCAATCATGAAAGATCATGTTTTAGACAAACGTGGGATGAAAAACTTCCAAGGCCGCCGCCGTTTCTCCAAAGCTTTTAAGGGCTGACATTTGTGACTTGATCTCGCAGGACGCTGAATGGCAGCGCTTGTGACTCGCCCGCCCTTCCCATTATTACCTCACATGCTGCCGCGTGATGGAAGCCTTTTTTCAGGATATATTCATGCAGCCGTCACCTCATGTGGCATTTTATCGGCTCATTTTTCCTTCTTTGCAGATGAGAAATGAAAATTTGGATCCCGAGGCTTTGAATCCGTGTGTGTTCCACTCGGCCTCGCCTCCCAGGAAAACTCCCGGCATCGTATGTCGACGCACGCCGCGGCAATATTTTCGGAGCCAAGAGACTCATATCAACATTTCTGGATATTATGTTTCTTTCTTAAACTCAAGCCGCTATGCTTCCTGTTGCAGACCGAACCCTCACCGCAGAGCTGATTCGTTACAAAACAAAACGGTCAGCGCAAACGTTGCTCTGCAAAGTCCAGCCTCCATTGGCCCGCTCGCCTCCCCGCCCACCCTTCCAGCACGTGTCTCGCTGTAATAACATTAGAGGCGCAGCAAAGTTGACGTTCTCATTCTCCAACATTTTTGTGGCGCCCCGGCCGGTTTCGTCTCACCCTGCTGGAGCTTTTCCACGAGGAGTTCCTAAAACAAGCGCGCTATGCTAACCCGATAACCCCCCCGATTATTTTGGTGGGACGAGTCTGGAGCTCATTTATTTTTTAGGAGCAACGGCTTAAACCATCACATTAACACAGCAAGGTGCATCTGAATCGGATCCTTATTTAAATGTGTGAAGCTGATTGAAAGTCGACATCCCCGTCCTTGTTTTTTTTTTTTTTTACATATATAAAGATAAGATAAGATCAGAGCTGATCCCGCATACATACACTCACACACATATGCATGTGATCATGGCACGTTGAGGGTTAGAAGAGCAGAGTGCAGGTAGGTCAGGACAGAGAGTGATGCGCAGACACAAAGCGAAGTGCAGACGGAGAGTGATGTGCAGACAGAGAGTGATGTGTGGGGGCTTTAGGGACCGAAGACCAATGTGCAGATGAACCCCCGATGCTGGCCGCAGTTGCACAAGCAAAGCTACACCGCGCCGCGTTCAGAGCCAAAACCACAGTTCTGACCGTCCCTGGACTACGCAAGTACGACTGTGTTATCCAGTTAAGGGACGTACATTAGAGCGCACTGGCAAGACATACCATTTTACTGTGGATGGAAGGGGATACGGGGTAGTTGTAGTGGTATAATCCTTGGCTTAAGGACCTCCTATCACCAGGGTAGTCATACTGAAGGAGGGGAAGACAGTAACATGGAAAGAAGGAAGGGAAGAATGGAGGGTAAGACCGAGAGGGAGGCTGTTAGAATGGAGACATTAGTATGGTTACAACATCAATCAATCAATCAATCCGGATGACAGAGAGTCTACACAGACAGGACACCGATCAATCAATCAATCACATGCCACCAGTCACCAGAGAATTAAGAATTTACATGAGATATATTCTAGAATTTCAGCGTTCTCACACAAAAGCTTTGATACTGAGCCCCCGTCGCAGTCTCAGGCTGACCCCCTAAAACCACGACCTAATGTCACCTGATCTCTCTGAAGGAATAACTTGAAAATAATCCCAAGTAATAACCGGAGCCCCGAAGTAGCTGTCAGCCCTTTGCTGTCTGAAGTGGGGCGCTGCCTTAAAGTCCCCCGTTTGATTCACCCATTGACTTACCTTTGGCGAGCTGAGGGATCTCCTGAGGCCGTAGAGGGATGGATCGGCGTAGATCATGTCATCCCTCATCCTCCCGGGAAACCGGTCAAAGCGGGTGGACGGCGACCGGGCCGGCGAGACAAAGTTGGGCGGTACCGGTGAGTAGGCGCCGCCCGACGACAAGGACGGCGACCTGGGCACAGATCTGGAGCGTGGCTGGATGGACAGCCGCCTCATGGACGTTTCCATTCCGCTGTAGTACTGCGGGCCCCAAGAGTCTCTAGGGTTCGGGGGACCGTACAGCTGATGGGGTCCGTCCCTCAGCGAGCAGCGCTTCTCCTCAACAGTCCATCGACGGTTGTAACCCCCCACGGCGGAGACCGAACAGATGCTGTCCGGTCGGACCCCCGGAGGGTAGAGAGGGTACTCCTCCACATACTGGGGGCCACCGGGGTAGCCATAGTAGTCAGCGTAGACCCCTTGGTTCACCGAGTAGTAATGAGACGGACTGGGGGGACAGGAGAAAATGGGAATAAGATGGAACGTTGACCTCTGAGTGATGATAAAGAAGGATTAAGATGAAGAAGAGGGCCTTCATGCATACAAGTGTAAAACAGGCCACCATAGAACGCCCCACTGTGTGCAGACACTGTGTGGCATCACTGCCTTGTTACTGCCCTAAGGTGGTGCGGTGGGTTACAAGTACACAGAAGCATCAAAAAAGTACTCAAATAAATAATTACTACTACTAATCGCTTTCTTGTGCAGATTGAAGGTGTTAAGACCAGCAATGTTCTCTGAAGTTGAATTATCTAGTGTGGCCTTTTTACTATAAGGGTCATTCTACTAGACGAGTGCCGTGAGGGTCCACAACGTCTGATGAAGTGAATAATGCTCAAAAAATGTGCCAAAGTGTGTTTCTAAAGCTTAAAGCTCTTAATTTCGTTGTATCTTGTTAACATGAGTAAATACGGTATTTCTTGAGAGTGACAGACTATTTTTAATCATTTTCATGAGTACGCGGCCGTGTTGACCAACATGACATTTGCATCCAAAATATCACTAAATACATTTCGGATTTTTGTTAAACCTTCGACAACACCTCCTTAAAAACATATTTATTCAAAATAAAAACATTATTTTTGGTAAAAAAAAGTATTATTTGTGGGCGTCCCTCAGTTTGTTTTACCACCCTGTCACACTTACCAGTTTTGTCTAGAAATAACTGACTGTTGCTTTAAATGACATCGCAAAGAGGAAATAAATGTAACAATAACGGATGAAATCACATCCATCTAAGAAGAAGACGAGGGTTCCTGCACCCTTGCTCGCTGCCACCTATTGCAGACGTTCCTCATACTACCACTAGATGGAGCCAAAGTAAAAGAAAAAGTCATTAATTGCATAATAAAGATGTTATGAGCACATGTGGGCCCTTGAAATATAGCTTGAACTGGACGAATAAGACAGGAAAAAAACAATCAAATGCATCCAGTCATCAAAATTAGCTAATGACAGCCGAGACACGCTGAAGAAGGTCAGCACAGAAGAAGGTCGGCACAGAAGAAGGTCAGCACAGAAGAAGGTCAGCACAGAAGAAAAGCTCACGTACCTGTTGATGTCCTCCTGGGAGGCGATGCCTCGACGCTGGTTGACCCACTGCTGCAGCTGGGCCATGGAGCTCTTCCTCTGGGCCACCCTCTCTGGAGCCGTCCTGGGGACAAAGCCCCTCCTCAGCACCACGTTCTGACGGTCGCCGGGGTTGGCCGGCGCACCGACACCCCCCTCTGGATGTCCCTGAGGGGCGCGGTTGCTGCTGCGACTCCGGGATGGTGGGGGTTTGCCATTGCTGTTGTGGGGCACGACGACGGGAGGCCCGTGGTTGCCCCAGCCGTTCGGGTGGTGGTTGGCGGGGGCGACGTGGGCGGAACTCGGCCCTCCGCCTTTATCGTCACCTTCGCCCCCGCCCTCCCCGAGTGTCTCACCCTTCCTCTGTCTGTCCTGGTCGGAGCAGGGAGTGGAGGGCAGCGGTGTCTCGCTGGTGTCCACACCGTTGACCCTGCGATGAGGGGGCGGCTCAGTCTCAGTCTCACTGGGCGACTGGGTCTGTGGGTGCTGTTGGCTTTTCGGGTCGGGCGCCCTGGTCACCATGCTGTGGTTGAGGCCGGACGGGGTGTCCAAGTTTGTTCTGTGGAGTTTGGAGGAAAAAGAAACCTTTAATACATAAGGGTCAACCGCTGAGTAGAACATTGTTTTCATGCTAGCTGGTCGGCACATACCAACACAATAATCCATTACTGCCTGTTACGATAATTTCCATTAATAACTATTTGATACCGTTGGTGGTCTTCCGATAGGATCATAACGAATCATACCATACCCAAATGTACCCAAAGATTAATTGTTGTTTTTTTTAGTCATTGGGCAATTTCCTACATCTGGCAATGACATCACATGTGTACTTGTTGTTGTTTTTGTCTTGTATGTTCAGTTCTACCACTCTCGGGTAAATCGCCAAATATTCGTCAAGCTGTCGAATATCGCCGCACGCTCATCTTTTGAGCACCACTTGAAAATCTTGGCAAAAAAAAAAAACATCTGCTTGCATCAATTTTGTCAGCATTCGAAGGAATAAATGTTACCTGATGTCGCATATTTCGAGAGAGAAATGTATTGACGGACCGCTGAATCCACCATGTCACACGGCCGTGTCATATTCCGGCAAATATGCTGAAAAATATCAGCTCTGCGATTCCTTATATAGATTTGAGGTTGGGAATGTGAAATATCTCAGTGTGGAAGGCCCACTAATCAGCCATTACCAGATTACCATAGAAGAAGAATGTCCCCGCAGCCTTGCTAGCCGGGACCCGTACCTATGCATACTTGTGTCGTTGCGCCATGGTGGTGTTCATCGCCACAGTCAAGACATATCCTCCACATGATCGAGATATTAGTAGCACATGTGAACCCGTTAATTACTGCGAGAGCTGGACCGGCGTGACTGCGTGAGGGCACCTCTGCGCTGGCTTGACGTCGACCTCGGCGGCTTCGCTCATGGCTCGGATCCACTCCGTTTGCTCCTCATGGCTGTCGGTGCTGAAGTAGTAGGTCCGGGTCCCGGCGTGCTCCGCCTGCATGCAGAAGACAACAGGCCCCTTCAGTCCGCCGTCCTCCACCTCCTCGTCCTCCTCGCCCTCCTTCAGCCACACCTGCAGAGGGACAGAAACAGGAGGTTTTCGATGTAGATCATACAGTCGTGGATTGGTAATTTGCCATCCCCCTAATTCCCGACATCCCCAGGGGTCTCCTCATGCACCGAAGATGTTCAGGTAAAGGACATTTCCACTGTCTCGGGTTCTATTCAAATATGGGAGCGTGCCGACGACATGCAACCAACCAGGCAGGCGAACGCGCATCCGGATTATCCAACTGCTCTTTTCAGGCCCCGTAAAAAAAAGAACCAAATGTGAGTTTCTACATTCCAGCAGTCACGGTATTCATTTGTCAGTGAGTTGAGCTCGCGTCCGGAGGTCTGGGAGAAGGTTGGCAGCTTTTCTTGCCAACGGCGCCTCCTTCACACTCGGCAGGTGTGTTGTTTGGGGGCCCAGATGGTTTTTGGGGTCACCCTCGGCTCTGCGCTGCCACGTCGGGCCACGGTCGCAGAGCGGGGATACTCAAACAAACCCTGACGGCTTTGACGATGATGATTTCCGTCCTGCGGTTTTCAGGGCCCCTAAATTTCGAAGGGCAATCACACAGTCAGAGGAGATTGATGGCAAACACGTAAACAACTCAGCGCGGACCCCTTTTGCTGTAAAACAATTGCATCCCTCGTCCTCCTTGTTCTGGTCTGCAGGGACCTCAGTCGCATGCTATCCGCCCAAGAATGCACTTGGATGTTATTTTAAACTCCGTCCACGCTGGCGAGGAGACGATGTCAAGGAGTAAACAAGCACATCAGCAATAACTGGTGGGTGTGGCCATGAGTGTACACATTTACACGGTGATATTTTACCTTTCCCCTCCGTAAGCGTGACAGCCCTGAGTGTCTCACACAGAATAACACTTTCTCACAATGATTTGAATTGAAATCAGTAAAGCATCAGACATTTTAAAAATCGCGGGTGTTAAAACTCGTTCTTTTCTCATTTTCTGATATTCTAGAACAATTCTGGTAATTTTTCTATGATGCGCACAACAAATTAAACTAATTACTGCTTGTAGGTTCATGCATGTTTCTGCTGCAGTATCTAGTCTGCATTCACAGTGTTCTCCCGAACTCTCTAATGACTCAGTGGTAAAACTAAAGGTAATACGAATTTGCAAAGCCACATCTTGCGAGCGCGTAAACATAGCTGGTATTATTGGTATTTAGGCGCCCTCTAGTGTTGGGAGCTGATTTGTTAGTGGGATCCAAAGTGCAGCCGGCTTGAGTGCTGCTGTCAAAAGCTGCGATGAACGATGAGTCCTGAGTATGAAGCTCGTTACTGCAACTGTATACATATCGTTATAGTATATATAGTCAACATGCCCTGCATTTCTACTATCACAGCTGGTGATTGGTGATTTTCTCATTATTATATTAATGTTGTTGTTGTTAATAATAATAGTAATAATAATATTGTTGCTGTGCTGTTGATAATAATAATGACAATAAGAATAAGGCATTTTACTTTTTAAATGGCATGTTTGTTTTATAATTTAGATTTTTACTGTGTTTGGAAATAATAACAATAACAGGTTATTACTTGTATTACTAAAATACAGGAAATGTTAAGCTATGTTATTACATCTTTAATAATATCTCCATGAAGTGCAACACTGGAGACTTCACTGTTTTTGCAAAGGACAGAATTGAGGCCAGCAGCTACAACACCTTTAATATGATAATTATTATCTATACATGGTGTATAATCAGATTACTTTCAATCAATCATCAATAGGAATATTAAGATGAAGAAAGCTGTGACAATTAAAATGATGACGGCTAAACAAGCACAAAGTTCCATCTCAGGAAATATGTGGTCGCTCATCTGCTCAGGATTTATCATCACAGCCTTAAAATTCATATCATATCGCATCTATTTTAGCGATGGTTATAATGTAACTGGCCCCCTAAACAGCCACTTAGATGAGGTCAGTCTTTGTCCTGAGAGGCGTTTCAAGGATGGAATATCCAATCAGGCGCCGCGAACACGCCGTTTTAAGAAGGTCCAGTTATGAGGGAGGAGTCGTGTGTGTGTGTGTGTGTGCGCGTGTGTGTGCCATTTTCAGGTGAGCTAATGGCGGTGAAGTGAGTGACAATCTGCATATTTAGTCCTTTGAAATGGTTCCAGGCTATCAGCTGTGGTCAGGGTCAGAGGTCAAGGGGTCAGCAATCAGGGTCTCTTAGAGGAGGGGGGGGTACCCCGACACCACGGCATAAATCTAGGTTCTGATGTTCCAAAAATTGAAGATGAGGACTCTCCTATAAAAGTACCCACGACAGCTATGAAAACCACAGTTTCAACCAATCAGAAGCGGGCGTGCAGCGCAACGGTCGCTTCGCCGGCATGCACACACACACCGCACACCACGCACGAGACGTTCAACGCGTGTGTTCGGCCGACGGCGAACTCAGACATGCAGAGCAGACGGGCGTGCAGGCGGCGGGCGCGCAGGCGGCGGGCGCGCAGGCGGCGGCCAATAAGAAGAGGCGTGATGATAAACAGTCACGGTACCTTGCTGTGATTTTCCAGCAGAGCCGGTGGCGGCCAATCAGGCTCACCGAGGGGGCGTGGAGGGGGGAGGGGTGAAGGCGGGAGGAAGAGGAGGAGAGGTTAAGGGATGATCTGACAAAAGGTCGTCCTACTGCTGACTGGCCTTGAGTTTAGGATCATGACATGCATCCTTTATTGCTCAAAAAAAATCACAACATCATGAAATCAAATACAGAAATAATTATGCAACAGGGGACCAGAACAGTTTCAGGTAAATCACCACAAGAGGGCAGCACAGGCCAAGAAGCGGGAGGCCGACATGGTCACCGTGCGCCTCACATTTGCCTTGGCTCAGATTTGACTTCAATAACGTCAGCGTTTGTGCGCGTAGATGATAAACATATATCTATATATATATATATATATATATATATATATATATATATATATATATAGATATATATATATATACAA
>CAAKHG010032988.1:0-14269 GCA_901007715.1 Dactylopterus volitans
AAAAATAACTTTTTTTTTTTTGGGTTTTTGGGTTTTTTTTTTGGGTCAAAGACCCCCCCCCCCCCCCCGGCCGGCTGTGTGACGTCCTCTCCTGTCTGACCGCAGGAATTCCAACTTTACCAACACCAAACTCAAAGTGGTCTGCGGCGTTTTGGATCTGGAGAAGAAGGGGACCCACTCGGACCTGGTCGACCGGATCCTGACGTTTCTCACGGCGCCGAAGAACAGCGGGAAGGTGAGCCGCGATGAAGATGAAGCGCCGTGGCCTTTGTCAGTGTTAGTGTACATATGAAGGACACGTTTTGATGCCATGTAGCCGTATAGGTTTTAATTTTATTCATTTCTGCTGCATTGAGTGTTGTCGTCTTTTAACAATGTTTACGCTTTCACCCATTTTAGAAGGTCCAAAGATGAGTTTCAGAGTTTCTGGCCTCAAAATTCGAAAAGTCGAGGTGAAAGTAGAAAACCCTATGTGTGTGTTTGTGTGTGTCTGTCTGCAGCGTTTGCCCGTGAAGAAGAAGAAGAAATCCAAGAAGAAACTGTCGGGCGACGACTCGGAGGCCAAATCCAAGAAGAAGAGCAAACCCAAACCGCGGAGCTCGTCGTCCAGCCCCAAGAAGTCCAAGTCGGGGAGCAAGTCCAAAGCCATCGTCATGGACTCCAGCAGCGACGAGGAGGACGAGGAGGACGACGAGAAGGCGGCGGCCTCAGCCGAGGCCGAGGGTTCGGATGCGGAGGAGAAGCCGTCGGAGAAGGAGGAGGACAAGTCGGACCAGTCTGCAGACGGGGAGGAGGAAGAGGAGGAGGAGGAGGAGGAAGAGGACGACGATGAGGAGGACGAGGATGAAGATGAGGAGGTGAGCCGGTCTCGGAAAGAGCTTTAAGCCCCGCCCCCATGCTGGAGTAGATTAGACCAGGCACGCAGGGCAGAAGGATGATTGATGGCGCGGGTGGAAGCGTGGGGCGTTTGCGGGCTGCGGCGTCTCAGATGTGACGATTCGTCGCTTCGGATGGATTGATGGTTACTGTTGTAGGAGAAGGTCACGACCTTTGACTCCGGGCAGTGGGGATGAAAATCTATATTCCAGGCTGTTGGATCATTTGATGGATCGATAATGGGGAAGAAAAAAAATTAGATTTATTCTACTGGTATGAAGGAGGTTCCTAGCTCAAGAGCCTCGTCACAAAAGTTCATCGGCTTTATCTCCAAACTCCCTCAGTCGCCCAAATCCAAGTCCGCCAAAGGGAAGTCTGCGTCCAGGAAGCCGGCAGCGGTGAAACGGCAGCGGACGCCAGCGAAGAAGACGGGTCCTCCGAAAAAGAGGGCCAAGAAGGAAGTTACGGACGCGTCGGAGTCCGACACGGATGAGAAGGTGAGAGCCGCAAGAGTCGCTTCGCTCACACGCCTCCGTCGCCGTCGTCATCATCGTCGCTTTCATCCGCAGCCCACGAAGAAGAAGGCCGCCTCCGCCAAACCTGCCGCCAAGAGCAAGAAGGCCGACAGCAGCAGCAACAGCAAACACAACACGAACACGGGTGAGTGGTCCTCCGACAGTCCATCAATCGGGTCATCAATCGGCTCAAGAGTCTGGTAATCGGCTGGTTAATCAGTAGTTATAAAAGCCAGGCGTCGTGAAGCTGGCGAACAGTGTCACCGCCACGACCTCTGACCTCCGCTCGTACTCGCAGCAGACGACAGCTCGGATGACGACGAGCCGCTCATCAGGATGATCAAGAAGACGCCGAGCGACGAGCAGCTGAGGGAGACGGTCCAGAGTCTGCTGAAGGGCGCCAACCTGGAGGAGATGACCATGAAGCAGATCTGCCAGAGGGTACGCAGCCGCCAGCAGGCACTCGGGGAACATGGGAAACCCATGGGAACATGCAGGAAACACAAGGGGACATGCAGGAAACACTCAGGGGACATGCAGGAAACACTCGGGGAACATACCGGAAACACTCGGGCAACATACCGGAAACACTCGGGCAACATACCGGAAACACTCGGGCAACATATCGGAAACACTCGGGTAACATGCAGAAAAACGGAACATACCGGAAACACTCGGAATATACAGGAAACACTCGGGGAACATACAGGAAACACTCGGGGAACATACAGGAAACACTCGGGGAACATACAGGAAACACCAAGGGAACTCGGGGAAACACGCAAGACACATAGGAAACACGTAGGAAACACAAGAAAAACACAGGAAACATGCAGGAAGCTTGGAACATGCAAGACTTATAGGAAATGTACTAGAAACCCACAAAAAACATGGGAAGCATGCAAGAGACAGGAAACCCACAGGAAATCTGTGAGAAACACAAGAAACGTACAGGAAACATAGAACATGCAAGAAACATACAGGAAGTTCATGAAAAATGCAGGAAACTCAAAATGTGCAGGAAAAAAAATGGCATAGTTGTTTTTCTGATGATGACGACGATGGCGACGAAGGTGGTTGTGGTAGTTGTGATTGTTGTGATTGTTGTGATAGTTGTGATAGTTGTGATTGTTGTGATAGTTGTGATAGTTGTGATTGTTGTGATTGTTGTGATTGTTGTGATAGTTGTGATAGTTGTGACGTGGGCGAGCCGGATGGTGACGACGATGCTTCCATGTTTCAGGTGTTTGACACCTACCCAGAGCACGACCTGACCGGCAAGAAGGATTACATCAAACAGACAGTGAAGTCTGTAAGTGAAGCGCGCGCGCGCGCACGCACGCACGCACGCACGCACGCACGCACGCACGCACGCGCACACACACACACACACACACACACACCAGCAACTTCAAAAACCGTGGGCAGGTTTCGGTTGAGTATAAAACAACAGTCCTTTTCCTGATATCTTGTCACTGTGATTCACATAAGTAGACTGGACACGACATCAGGAGCACCATCTGAATATGACATGAAAACAACCAAAATTAAGGTGGAATAAAGTCCTGAATAAAGCAGGTCAGATCCGAGACGCTGATCCCGCACGCCCGAACCCGAGTTTCTGCTCTTATGTTTTTTTGGGGTTTCTTGCCTACTTTCCTGCAGCTCATCACATGAAGATCGGAGGAACGAAGCGGACACGAGTGGCCGTTGAACCACCGGCGGCGGTGGCGGCGGTGGCGCCTGAGATCTGGTCCCGTTAGTTTGGCGCCATCGCGGCTCTTTTCTACACGGCGGTGATCCCGGACGAGCGGCGGGCCTCATCCTCTGACGCTCTTTGGCACATATTTTGTACCTCCCGCCGAGTCCCAAAAAAAATGGTGACTAAAACAATTTTTTTCTTTTTTTTTCTTTTTTTCATTCATCAGAGTCGACATCCTCCAAAAAAAAAAAAAAAAAAAATCTTTTAACCAATTAAAAATCTGATCGACTTTTGACTCCCGCTTTTATTTCCTGGACTCAAACTTGTACATATTTTTTTTCTAATTCAGCAAAACTATTTTTTTTCTTCTTCTTTTTAAAAAAAAAAAAAATCATCGCATTTTTCGTCAAACCCGGAGACGTGTCTTTTGGAAAACATTTTGAGTGCTTTGTTTAAAACCTTCTCAGGGACTTTGCTGCCACCTGGTGGACAAACGTTGTCACTTCCCCTTTTTTTTATGTCAGAGGTGAGGAGGAGCGCCGGAAAAACGTGCTTCTCTCCTCCCGCAAACCGGATGAGGTGTTTGGACTGTGGCCTCCTCCATCAGCCGCCTGAATATGATCATGTTTAACCTGCTAATCCTTTTTTTTTATTTTTTATTTTTTTTTATAAGAACCCTTCTTTTAGTGGCTGTCTTTTAGTTCTTCTAGCTTTTTTTTGTGTTGTTTATTTGGGATCTTGTGATGTTCTCCGTTTGTTTCTCCCGTTATTTTCACAGCAAAGACGCCATCTTTCCTGCAGCGGTTGTCGCTCTAATAATGTCATTAACACTCGAGATGTCACAGTTTCATCTGGGATTAAAAAAATATATATATCATTTCAAATCTGACCGCTTCGCTCTCGCCTTCTGTGACTCGTTTTGTTTTAAAAGCAGGACCCGCATTTGTTGTTTCTGGTATCTGTGTCTATCGGTTGTGTGACATGGAGGGTCCTCGCTGACCCCTGCAGTTTATGTCACTGGTTTAATTACCAGAATGTAAAGAACCAATAATCTTTTTTTTTTTTCTGTCAGCGATGTGAGGTGAACTCCAGAGCTCCAGATGAGCCCTGCAGTGTTTCCCTCAGGCCTGCGGGGGGCAGCAGAGGCGCCAGATGCTGAAAGCTGCTCAAACGCTGCAAAAGAGGTAGAAAAAAAAAAAGCTAAAGCGAAGCGTAAATGTCCTCAGCACAAAGCTGAATAGGTTTTAAATATAAAAAGCAGCAGTTCCATTATATTTTATGGCAGTTTAAAAAAAAAAAAAGCTTGTGTGAATTAGTTTGAATGATCTTCAAAGGCTGAACATTTTCATAGCTGACTGGTTTTATGTCTGTTTGAGTATGAAGGTGTGAAACCCACAGAAGAAGAATAAAGATGTGGGCGCCAGGAGGCATTAACGGCCCTCCGCCTTCATTACGGCGATTAATTAGACCTCGGGTCGAACCGGCGGCCGCGACGGAGGTCATCCACTCCTGGAGGCGCGGCCCTCGCATGATTATTAACCAGTTATGGTGACCTCACCGCTATGAAAGATCAGCTAATGCTCAATAACGACCACCCGCCGGCTGCCCGTGGGCGACATTCGTGAATGCGACGCTTCCCCTCGCTGCCTGACCGCCTCTGACCTCGCTGATATGATGGTTGCATTGGTCGGCCGGCGGATCCTCGACCTTTGGCAGCACCCTGGATTAAAGAGCCCATCCCAAGCGTGGGGGTCCTTCTGATTGGCTGTTCCCTCCATTCCCGGGGTCCAATCACTCCAGGCGGCTTTGCTCCGATCGATTAAATCAGTGCCGGAGTCGAGTTTCACGGAGCTCGTCGAGTGCGGCCGACGATCAGCATCCTGCTTGGGGGACCGTTGAGGTTGGCGACAGACGAGCGCCATTGGCTGAAAACATCGGGCCTCTCAAATGAAGTAATTTACCTCTTAACTCTCCTCAGGCTTTCAAACCCGTATGAGGACTCCAATGACGTCGCTGTGACGTCATCAGAGCCGCCAGCTTGGTTTTGACGCGCAGTGGCCGAGTGACACCGAGCAGGTCGTCCGAAAGGAGGCTCTTCAGTTGCATTGTGGGAAATGTAGGACCCGGCCACCTTTCACGTTTGACTAATCTTTATTAAGTCGCGTGACATTATCACCCGGAAATAACATGACGATCTGGCTCGGCGAAGCTCTTATTCCTGAAATCAGCCGGAAACCGCGTCCGCCATCCCATAATCTGGTGTTGTTATGAAAATAGCTATCACAGTCGTCCATTAGAGAAGAGATCCCGAAATCTCAGCCAGTCACTTTAGAATTTAGAAACTGATGCAATATTTAAAAAAAGAAAAAAAAAGCACAACAAAAGTCTGTGGGCGGAGTCTGTTCAGGATTTGTTTGTTTTTTTAAATTTACATTTCGGCGTTTCGCTGCTTCCGGTTCTTCGTCTTTCCAGTTTCACCGTCACATCGTCCTTCCGCAGGTTTGCGCACATGAGCTGCAGCTGCCTACCAGGATGAAAGTCCTCCGACAGACCTGCCGCGGGACGGCGAGGACGGCGAGGACCCGTCGCCCCTCGGCCTCACGCCACCGGTGCGTTTCTCATTGGCTGACGCTCTCTCCCAGCAGCCAATAGGTGGTCATCTTGCCTTTGCCCTTGACGTCGATCTCTCCTCTCAGCTCCAGCTGGAAGCAGTTGAACTCCAGCAGGACGTCGCGGGTCGCCGACGACACGTGGATCTTCAGCGCTGCACACACACACACACACACACACACACGCTGGGTTTAGTGTCGGACCAATCAGAAAAGGGCTGGTGTTTATGCAGAGCTGAGCACTAGAAGCACATGAGCATGTTCTCATGTCAGCGCAGGGACGAGGAAACATCTCGAACCCTGAGCTGGTTCATGTTTTTTTTGTTTCATTTTAAGCGCTAAAATATCGAGATCCCAACTGGACCGATGAGCAGATGTGTGGGTTAACCTTTGACCTTCCCTTGACCTTCCCTTGACCCTTCTCCTGACTCACCTTCCCCGCTGGACTCCATCCGGGAGGACGTGTTGACCGTGTCGCCAAACAAGCAGTAGCGCGGCATCTTCAGGCCGACGACTCCCGCACACACGGGGCCTGCACGCACACACACACAAACACGCGCGCGCACACACACACAGACACACACATTCAGGAGAGCGACTCATGACATCATCTTTGCGTCACACCGACTTTCTCACAGGATGTTTTTTTTTTTAAATTTTACTATCAACATTATTGTCTTTTTTTATGCCAATAATATTGTAACTGCAAGTGTAACGGGTAGCTGTAATGGGTAAGTGTGTGTGTGTGTGTGTGTGACACGGTGACTCCCTCACCGCTGTGTATTCCGATCCTCAGTCTCAGCTGCTGCTCGGGTCGGTGGCGGATCTTGAAGGTCCGGACGGCGTCCAGCAGGGCGAGCGCCATGCGCGCGATCTCACGGCCGTGCAGCTTCCCGTTCCTCACCGGCAGCCCGGACACCACCATGTAGGCGTCGCCGATGGTCTCCACCTGGGGGCGCCGCGTCACCATGGGACAACAAGTGGGTGAAGCGCTCTTCTTCTCCCGCTTTTGGTATTTTTAAGAAGCTGCGTTTAATTACCTTGTAAACGTCAAAGTTGTCTATGATGGCGTCGAAGCAGGTGTAGAGGTCGTTCAGCAGCGTCACCACCTGCGCGCACGCACGCACACACACGCACACACACATACACACACACACACACACACACAGCTTCAGCAGATGAATGGAAATGTGAAGGCGAATCATGAATCAAAAATTTCTGATGATGATGATGGAGATGAGGATTATAATGCTCACTCTCTCACACACACGCACGCACGCGCGCGAAATCTGAAATCTCCCGTAAAAACCTTTCACTCCGAATATGTGAACAACACGAAACAAGAACTGTGGACCTGCTTCATCCACCGTTTGGAGGTAACGGTGCAACGGATGCAAACCAGCAGATCTTCAGTAAGAGGGGTGGAACACGCAGAGAGACACAGAGAGACAGACAGGCAGGCAGGCAGGCAGGCAGACAGACAGACAGACAGGCCGGCAGACAGACAGACCTCCATGGGCGTGCTCTCTGCAGAGATGGCGGTGAAGCCGACGATGTCGCTGAAGTAGATGGTGACCGAGTCGAAGGCTTCGGCCTGAACCGTCTCACCTCGCTTCAGCTGCTCCGCCACTGAGCTGGGACACACACACACACACACACACACACACACACACACACACACACACACACACACAAACATACAATTTCCTCTGTGATTAATAAAGTATTTCTGATTCTGATGTACTGTAGAAGAGGATATACATGCACTTACATAAAAATATACACACACATAGATACATTTAAGCATGCAAGCATACATACATACATACATACACTGTAGGAAAATATACATACACACACACACATATACATACATACATACATACATACATACACACTTTACATGCTGTACCTGTAGATACAAAATATATTGTGGTAGTATCTGGTACAGCAGTGTGTAGTATTGCTGCAGTACTGACTGTGGTAGTACCTGGTATAACAGTGTGTAGTATTGCTGGAATACTGACTGTGGTAGTATCTGGTACAGCAGTGTGTAGTATTGCTGCAGTGCTGACTGTCGTGTACAGCAGTGTGTAGTATTGCTGCAGTACTGACTGTGGTAGTATCTGGTACAGCAGTACTTCGGCCTTGCGCTTCTCTTCGTGATACGCCTGCGTTCGTTCCTCCACCAGCTCCTCCAGGTTGTTGGCGTATTGCTCCATACGAGACAGCAGGTTATCCAGGATGTTGGTCCTCGACTCCCTGGACACACACACACACACACACACACACACACACACACACACACACACACACACAAAATAGTCATGTGTTGATCACAGTCAGGACTCACGCTGAAGATTACAGAGTTTCTGAATCAGGCGAGCGTGAAATATCCCACCGTCAGTGAACTACCCGCTCCTGCAATGCCCTCTTGCAAAAGGGGGCGTGTCCCTGTTTGATTGACAGCAGTGAACAGAACTCACTTGTTCTGTTTGCGCAGCAGCACCCGGATGTGGTTGAACTCGGGCCTCTCTGTGGGCTCCTCGGCCCAGCAGCGCTGCATCAGCTGGCCCAGCTCGGGGCTGTGAGCCTTCGGGTCCACGGTCGGCCTCAGGCAGGGCCACTCGCCCAGAACCACCCGGTCCACGATCTCTGCACGGGGGGTCAGACAATGTCGATCATAAACTCTGTTTGAACCTTCCACCAGCTGCCCGAGCCGTGAAACGCTCCACCGTGCTCGCCGCCGGCGCTGCAGTGACTTTGTCGAGCTTTTATTCTGAAAGTGCCTGAACGACATGCGCATAAGAGTCGACCGAAATAGATCTGTCACCCCAGGTAAGACCAGAAACCTGAGCTCGAAATCGTGATTGTGCTGTCACGGTTAATCCCAGGATGAACTAAGACCTTCCAGGATGAACTAAGACCTTCCAGGATGAACGACAACAATCAGACACATGGAAGAGTGGACTCATGGAAGAGGGGGAGGAAAGATGATGAAACTGGAGAAGTCCCTTCCCTTTGTCCCACCTTTTGGACTGAGTGGGTCCCCCTCCAGGTAGAAGGCTCCCCGGCGCAGCGCCACCTCCTGGAGGATGATGCCGAAGCTGTAGACGTCGCCCTTCTGGGTTCCCTGAGGAGGCGGGGCCTCCATCCGGAGCAGCTCGGGCGCCATCCACAGCCGCTCTGCGGGTTTGTAAGATCACGCGACATTTCACACCACAAAGTGTCGCGCTGCAGGTTTTAAAAACTTTACAGACTGATTTACAGGTGGTCACACTGGTCTACAGACTGGCTTACGGGCCGTCATGGCTGCCATGGTGACTTACGGGCGTAGTAGGCGTGGGCGTCCTTGCCCGAGTCGCTCTCGGACCGGAAGCTGGACAGACCGTAATCGGTGATCTTCAGGACGAAGCGGTTGTCCACCACGCAGTTTGACGACTTGAGTTTTCCGTGCGAGAGGATGACGCTGTTGTGGAGGAACAGCATCCCCTGCAGAGAGATCCCACAAAGACACGCTTCGTTGCCACCATGAACGTTTTCTGCGCGGGGACGAACATGCTGGTGTTTGACGCCGTTGCTGCTCGTCGAACCGGCTACGGCGTCGCTGGGAATGTCCTGGAAAACTGGCTCTTGAAAAGAGCCGCAACCCTGATGATGATATGTAGTAAATAACTTAGCAAGAAGGCGGCAGGTTGGTTGGCTTTCCGGCCTGGGGTCTTTCCATGTGGAGTTTGCATGCTCTCCCTGTGCCTTCTTTCCGGGTACTCCGGCTTCCTCCCACCTTCCAAAAGCATGCTGAGGTTAACTGGCTACTCTAAAATTGCCCGTGGGTGTGTGTGTGAGTGGTTGTCTGTCCTTCATGTGGCCCTGCGTTGAGCTGGCCACCCGTCCAGGGTGTTTGTACCCCGTTGCTCGCCCCCTGTCAGCTGGGATCGGCTCCAGCACAACCGCCACCCGTAACCGGAAGACAATGAGATGAGATCAGAGAACCCAACTCCTTCTCATCCCAGATCATTAAATACAGATGCCTCGTCCCGCTGGAGAGGAGATGGATGCGTCAAACAAGGCGGGTGTTCAACCATGAAGAAGTTTGTCATGGTTGTCATGCCGTCACCGAAGCTTCGCATTGGAGCGAGTGGACCACCGCCGGCTTCCCGCTGAACGATGGTGGCGTAGCTGGTGTAATCGATGGCCCGCGGGCCCGCGCGGCTGCTCCACGACCGGGGAGCGCCGGTATCTGATCACCTGGGACGAGAACGGGCCTGAAAATCGAAGGATTCGGAAAAACGCACCCCCACGATGTCATTGATGAGGGAATACTTGAACATCCAGTCCAGGGTGATGCTGTCGTTCTCCAAGATGTCCTGAAGAGGCAAAGGACACAAGTCAACAAAAAAATGCCCCAGACCTTTTCCCCCCAACCCTTACCCATCTCAACTAAGTGCCTACCCTTAACCCTCAGCCCAGCCTAATTCTAACTTTAGACCAAAACCAAGTCTCCAACCTCAAACCAGCCTTTGAAAGACCAGCCAAAACGCTCACTTCCCAACGGCGGAGACACCCCCGTGTGTACCTGCAGACTCCCCCTTGGGCAGTACTCCGTGATGATGCAGATGTTGGGGGGGTCGACCGACGCTCCGATGAACCTGGACAGGTGTTCGTTCTGGACGTCTCTCATCTGAGGGAAAAACGAGCAGGCGTTCATCGACAGGCGGGACACTTTTGTTTTTTTTAATCAGCAAACCGCGACGGAAGCGGGCCACTGGATCACGGACTCTCAGACTGCGTGAGGTGTGCGGCTGCAGAATCAAACTGGCTCTTGGTAGAATCGACTCTCTCGAACCAAACAACAACCACGAAAGCGACGCCGTCTGCCGGGCGTCTGAGCAGCTGAAATTCAAATGCGGTACCCCCGCTAGGCCAGCAGGTGTCCCTACTTGACTGTATAGGACGCTCGAGAGCCCTGAAATGTTTCCACTGGTTTTTGGGACCAGTGAATCAACGGCTGTTCTGAAAAAAATAGACCTTAGCAAAAAAAAAAAAAAAAAAATTGTTGAAATATGTTTGGCTCGGGTGGGAAAGTTAGCGATGACATCACTGAAGGCATGAAATCACCATGTCACGTCCTTCACACTGATGCATGAACCAAATGCAAATGTATTTCATCACGCTCTCCGTCATCTGACCGCTGACTCTTTAACGACCTCATCGGCGAAGCCGGCGCCACCTGCTGTCGGCCCCGATGACGGCTGGGAAAGCGCGTCGCAGGTGTTCGTCCAGTAAATCTCATTAACGTCCTGTCAGAATTATCGTGGGAACTTTGGCGGCAGGAGATGAAAGGTTGTGAGGTCGTCGACCAAAAAAAACCAACCCGTCACATCTTGTTAGAAAACATATTTCATCCATCTGTCAGATGGATCTGCCGCCTGGGCCTGGAGGGATCTGCTGGTGGAACTTCCTTGTATTATCAAATTTTATTTATGTAGTATATATATTATATATTTATATGGATAGTTATATATTTTTTATGTATATATATATATATATGCATACTTAGTATATATATTGTATATCTATAGGCATGTTTATGTCATAATTTTCCGCCATACCCGCCATATTTACTACATATTTATATGGAGGTTACGTAGTGTATGTATATTATATATTTACATGGATATTAGTAGTTTATATATATATATATTGTATAGTAATTGGCATGTTTGAGTAGTATTTATATAGACTATATATTTATATGGATGCAACATAGTGTATATGTATATTACAAATTTATATGAATATTTCTCTATATAATATTAGCAATAAGGTAAAATCGTGCAGTTGAAAAGGGGTAGGATCAAAAAAACAAAAACAAGTGTATACTTCTTCCTACTCCTTATGTGTATGCAATGAGTTAATGTTACTGTTTATTTTTTTTTTCATTCATTCATTCATTTCCTGAAGATGTGACGCATCGCTTCACGTTAAGCGCCTCAGCCGGGGCCATCGGCAGCTTTCAGTGGGCGGGGCCCTGAGCGTCTCACCGGCTCGTCTCCGCGGCGTGAACCATCACACACTCACATGCTTGAGCTCAAACAGGACCTCCCTGTTCAGCTCGATGCGCTTCTTGCTGGTGTATTTGATGGCCACGATGTTTCCCTGCAAGGAAAAACAAACAAACAAACAAAAAAAAACAACGCACGTTGGTCTTAGCTTAAACAAAACCGCGCGGCCGACGCAATATCTGCGACGGCACGAAGCGCAAAAGTCTAAGCGCTGATAATAGTAATAATAATCCTTATAATAATCAGAATCACAAATACTTTATGACTCCTGGAGGAAATTGTATTGTCATAGTGACAGCTGCTCCATTTCAGTATTAATAAATATAAGATACAGGAAGGAAGTGAACAGATTTCTAACAAACATACCAATTTATTTATGCATAAACAACAACAATAATAATAGAATAATAGATAACGCATAATAAAACAATAATAGTTACACGGCCAAACAAAGAGCACAGACCTATGGAGACGTTGTTATTTTTGGCCATGACCCCAAATCTTGCAGAAACGAGTCGTAAATAACGATAACAATAATAATAGATAACGCATAATAAAACAACAATAGTTACATGGCCAAACTGGGAACACAGACCGAGCGAGACTTTGCTATTTTTGGCCATAAACCCCAACTCTCGCAGAAATGAGGCCAACCTCCACGTTTTCCCACGCAGCGGTCCTGACTCTGGCGTTTACGCGCTCTTTAATCTTTCATCACTTTCTCTAGTCTTTTGGCGAGAGACGCCGGCGGCAACGCGTGGAGCGACGGAGTTCTAGTCGGCAGATGAGGCCTGGACTTGTGGACAAAAGCAAGAGCTCTGCAGGGTCACTGGGACGTTGACCTTTGCCGAGTTCTGCTCCCCCACTCGGGTTCTGGTCCACGTGGACATCAGCGCCGGGTCGGACGCGGCTGGCTCACATTGACACACTGACCTTGTAGTATCCAGTCTTTGCGAACACCTGCATGTTGCCGTCCCTGGTCACCAGCGAGCCAAAGTTGGAGCCTCTCTGTGACACAAACACAGTTCAGCCGCCTCATTCTACAAGACCCGGCCCGACCCAGTGGGGGGGGATGGAGCGTGCGCGGCCCACCGCAGCCAACGTACCAGAGACAGCGTGATCCTGCTGCCGCTGCGCAGCACCTTGTCCATGTTGCTCATGTGGATGTCGTCCCAGGAGATCCTCCACAGCTGCGCCACCAGCTCCTTCTCCAGCTTCATCCTCCTGCGGGAGGCGGGAAACGTTACGGACCGGCGTCATCCGGACCGCCGTCACCGTCTCATCCATACATCATCACAGTCTCATCGTAATCTCATCAATTTATTTATCATATTCTTATCACAATCTCACCTATATATCATTGCTGTCTCATCAATACATCATTACAATCTCATCAATTTACCATTACAGTCTCATCAATACATCATCACAGTCTCATCAATATATCATCGCTGTCTCATCAATACATCATCGCTGTCTCATCAATACATCATCACAGTCCCATCAATCTATCATCATATCCCTACCACAATCTCATCTATATATCATCACAATCTCATCAATTTATCATCATAGTCTCATCACATTCTCATCACTGTCTCATCAATATATCATCACTGTCTCGTCGATGCATCATCACAGTCTCATCACAATCTCATCAATTTATCATCATATTCTTATCACAATCTCATCTTTATATCATCACAGTCTCATCAATGAATCATCATAGTCTCATAAATATATCATCACAGTCTCATCAATTTATCATGATAGTCTCATCACTGTCTCATCAAAATCTCATCAATATATCATCAGTTTCATCAATGTATCATCACAGTCTCATCAATGTATCACAAGTTTCATTAATGTCTCATCACCGTCTCATCACAATCTCATCTATGTATCATCACAAGCTCATCAATTTATCACCATAGTCTCATCTCATTCTCATCACAGTGTCATCAATAATATATCATCACTGTCTTGTCGATACAGCATCACAGTCTCATCACAATCTCATCAATTTATCATATTCTTATCACAATCTCATCTATTTATCATCACAAACGAATCAATTTATCATGAGTCTCATCACTGTCTCATCACAATCTCATCAATATATCATCAGTCTCCTCAAAGTCTCATCAGTGTCTCAACAATATATCATCACAGTGTCGTCACGGTACCATCTCATCACAATCTCAATTGGATCATCTTTCCCAGGTTTCCCATTGGCTAGGCAATTCTCCTTCCCTCCCATTGGTAGTCGGCCCATTTGTGTCACATGTTTAACTCGGGAACCGCCCAGCTATTAGTTTGCTGGCTTCAGTTGAATTTCAGCGACGTTTTAGGCTCATCTCTCCCTGTGTGTGTGTGTGTCTATGTGTGTGTGTGTGCATGTGAGTGTGTGTGTGTGTGTGTGTGTGTGTGCGGGTGCAGCTTAATAGTTCAGAATACCTACATTACACTTCAGCTACACTGCACAGAGTCACAACACTGCAC
>CAAKHG010032990.1:4189-16838 GCA_901007715.1 Dactylopterus volitans
TAATTACTGTTATTTATTACATTGGTGCTTGCGCGTGAATGCTGCTGCTGTCCATGGTGGGAGCGGAATTTGGTTATCAGTCTCGTTGATAATCATAAAATATCATCGATAATTATCAAGAATTAAGAAAGCTCAATTTGAAAAGGGGCGAAGACGACGGCAGCCGCAGCAGCACGTGATGTCGGCCGTCTGGGTGAGGGGTTGAAACAAAATGGCGGCCACAGCAGTTGGGTCGGGGCCGGACGTGGAGAGGTGCAACAAAACGGCGGTTGCACCTGACAAATGAGGGGCCGAGCGGGAAGCGAGGAGAGATGGGATGGTGGAGCGTGGCGCTCCGACGGCGCCGGGTCAGATCCGGTACTTGCGTGTGCGCGCGCGCGTGCTACACAGTACTCGCTGGCTCAGCTGATGAGCAGCGTGAGTCTGGCCCTTTAACTGACGCAAATGACGCAAATCCGAGGCCCCGATCCTGGCAATGAGGTGCTTTACTGACGGCGGTTAACGCGTGCGAGGCGCTTCGGTCGCGGGTCAGTGGGACGATTGGCTGGATCCCAGAAGCTGTGTTGGTCACTTCCGCGATGGACCGCGCCAGAAGCGCTGAGTTTTGGGTGTTGGTTGGTTTACGAACCCTGACGTGATGTCACGGTTTGGGGGCTGACCGGCTGGTTATATGAGACCACGTGTTTGGAGAGGTGGAGTGGTCCGGGGGTGTCGTTGAATAGTAACACGTGGACTTTCAGGCTGTTGGAGGTGCGCGTCTGAGGCCGCTGGCGAGGCACTGCAGCGCCGTACAAATAAACTCGCCCTGCCGCGGCGGGCTGAATCAGGACGCAGGCGCGTGTCACTCATCTGATGGCATCACGCCGGTCTCGTCCAGTTGTCTTACGCGGTCTATGCCCCCCCCCAACCCCATCCTTACAGACTCCAGCTATGACTGCAAGACCGTGCTCTTATTTGGCGAAAGGTGTGAACAGTAGTAATAGTCCAACTTGAGCATCTCATCCGACCCTTCTCCTTTCAGAGTGCACGCCGCCTGTTTCCCCCTCATGGCAATGCAGTAAACTTTGGAGCCATGTCATGCAGATTACGCTCTGACCCTCCCTCGCTCATCCCACAAGCCGTCAAGTTTTAAATCCTGCGTGCAGGTGTTGTGGATTTAGAGGGTGTTTTTTTCCCCCCGCCTGCCTCGCCGCGGGAGTGTGCGGGTCGGCGGGTATCAGCCATCAGTCCATTTAGCCTCGGAGAGAAAAAAAAGTCGTGCTTCGCTCTGCTGTTATGAAGTCAACCCTAAGCTGAGGAATCCCCAGGAGCATCTGTAAGAAGCTGAAGGACGTTTTTCAGGGGAAGCTGGAAAATCATCTGCTCTGCTCTGACCCGGATAAACGCCCAGAAAGTGTACGGGTGAATGCATGGATAATTCATTTTGCAGCAACGTAATGAGGGGTCTCTCAATTATGTAGCTCTCGGCTACACTCGGCCTCTTTAATTCGAAATAATTTTCTTTTCAATGACATTTCAAATTCTCAAAGCGCCCACATTACAGAATTGTGTTGTGAAATATTTTGACGGGATACGATATTTGCTTGAGTGGAAAGCTTTACACCAATTCTAATATATACATATATATATATATATATATAAAATTCTAGTGCTATAATTCAGAGTGCTCTGTGTAGTTCACCTTTAATTAATTACTCAGTGGGGTTTGAGTCTAATGGTTAAACAAGAGCCTTTGTGCAGCGCTGAATTATGAGTTCAGAATACATAAGTGGGTATCAAAACGCGGTCTTATGGCGCTAATCCGTATTCATGATTCAGGTTGCTGCCCTAAAAGCACGTCCAACTTTTAAAGGCAAGCTCGCCGGAAAAAAAGGACAACTGCTCCTTGACTTTTTGCACACCGATAGAAATGGCCCATGAAAATAGGGTAACACTTTAATGCAAGTGTACGTGACTTATCTGTAATTCATGCGTTAATAAGAGCAAGAGTCAGCGCGGATTAATGTATGAATAAATGCATGGCACATGCACCCATGAGGGTCCATGCTAATGAAGGAGCGCAACATGTTGGCTTCATATTAGTGCATGAAAAAAAAAAAAACTTTAGATCATGGACTAATGTATGTGAATCGTTTATAAGCTTGTGGGGTCCAATGAGCCTTGAGCAGTTCTTCACAATGGCTGAAGCCCAAATTAGGACCTAACGATTTTGTTAGGTCCTAATTTACGACCCCGCCGACTTCGTTTAAAGTGCTGAGATTTGTGACTTGATTCTGAATCTGTCCAGTCTGATTGACGCGGGTGTTTATGGTTAGTGCGGCTGGGCATGACGTTAGACGTGTTTATGAATCGGAAAGACTAGATTAAGGAAAATAGCAGAGATTGATGACAGATGAGGAAAAAAAAAAAATTCCAAACCGGCAGACTTGATTATAGATGCTAAAAAGCAAGGAGATTGATATCTCTGAGCAGCTCTCGACGTTTAGATCCCTGCCATGTCATTAGAAAATTGGGCATTTATTTAGTCATCACTGTTTATACTGCTGCCGACACTAATGGATTTTAATAAAACAGAGTGGCCCAGACTCGATGAGTTTTCGACCAACTTGAGCAGTTGCCCGGTATTGTAATGGAGCTGCACTGGCAACTGTGTAAATTATATCAAGGTGGATTCACTGATTTAACCCTTAAGATATATTTCACTTTTTTTATTATTATTATTTTCAAGCCATTTTGGCTGTGTTGAATGAATATAGCTCAGATTTGCCAGAGGATATTCATTTTTAAAAAATTTCTAGAGTTGGTGTCTCGGTTCCTCAAATTAGCCTAAAATGGCTAAGCTACACAAAAACCGCCAGATTTGTTCCTGATGACACTTTTTTTTTTTTCTTTTTTACACATTTTACTGTTTTCTGCAAGGATGCCTTGCAACTGAAATGATGAGTTGCTATGAAGGTTGAAAAATGAAAACTACATTTCACTTCTTGAAATGTATATTATGGAAATTATTCCAATTTCTTTAGCTTAGTTTTTAGTTTTATTCTAGTTTTGTCAGTGGAGCTAAATGTATGTAAAACCGGCATGGGTTTTTTCCGGGGGGGAGGGTTAAGAGCCCCAAAATATAATTAATGTTTGATATTTGTATTTTAGGTTGAATTAGACGTAAAAGACCGACTTGTTTAAAGTGAAAAAACATTAATATGTAATATATTTACAGCGTTTTTTTTTTTTTGGGAAGCTGAAATTTTTTGTCGTTAGGAACAAACTATTATAGGACCTCTTATGGGTGAATGACTCTAACGGTGTCTTCTTATGGCCCGCTGGCTGTGCGCTAGGTTCATGCACTAAAACAGATTTTCCATTTTGACCATCTAGATGGAAAGTAAACACGTCGGCGCGGGCCGAGCCACATCACGCACCGTTGAGGCCGATCGGCGGCAGGGTGCGTTCCTGCCCTCTGGCCCCGCGCGTCTGCTCCTCCTGCTCCGCGTCCTCGCCGGAGTTTCTCCACGAAAACCTGGAACAACGCGGAGTTGATAAGGAGAAATGAAGTCTGTTTTCGGGGTGAAAAGTTGTGGACTGCGAGCAGATATCGCAAGGGGCGGTGTCAGACCTTCAGGACCGGTTTGGTTCGAGACGTCGGGACGCGCCTGAAGCCACAGGAGCGTCTGCACCGCCTCGCGACCCAACGCTGCTAAAATGCAATGATACAAAGGAGAAGATGCGAAACAAAAACAAAAAAAAAACAAAAAAGAGTGTTTTTGGGGTTACAAGTGTGGAGGCCAGCAACAACATCACGCTGCTGGAGGCCCGGGACAAACTTCTGGATGTATTAAAATCACTGGTCTTCTAAAGGGACCATCGCAAGTCATCATTTTTTATTAGCGACTTCCTCCCCGAGGACGACATCGACACGGATAACCTTTCAATCCCGATGCCGAGACACGGCCGGAACGCGACCCCTGAAGATAACGCGGGAGCATGGGAGCACACACACACACACACACACACACACACAACAGCACCAGAATTCCCAGGCCGAACCCTTCACCATGCCGTCTGCTCATACGTCACGCTCGCTTACGCTCTATTTGTAGGCCGCCAATGATCTATTTGCACACCTGGCTGCACCTTGAGCACTTGTCGTTCTGACTTTGTTGTCAACATCCACGTTCAGATGCGTTGGGCTCTTGTGCTGCACAGCCAATCGCGACACCCCCCCGCCCCCACACACACACACACACACACACACACACACACACACCCAGCACACACTTCCATCCCTCTTGACAAATATCTGCTTTCATGACAAAATGCTACAAAGTGCCTGTGTGCGTGTTTTCTCAATGATATCACCTAATTTACCCTTTCAGAATGTGACAAGTGTGTGTTCTGACTGTCAGTTTAAGTTAAAGCCTGACCGGGCCTTTCGATGCATCATTGTGTGCGTGTGAGTGTGTGTGTGTGTGTGTGTGTGTGTGTGTGCTGTGTGTGGTGGGGGGGGGGGCTCTGGGATGCTGACTCCACTGGAGTACAGGCTCTGTGCTGTTAGGCTTCTTTGTTTTTTCTTCTTCTTCTTTTTTTTTTCTTAAGAACGACATACATGCGCACAAAACACGCGGCGCCAACAGACTTCTCCGCCAGGTGCAAGCGCGGCCCCCCTGCCCCCCTCCGCGCGGCGGATCCCTAAGATGGCGGCCGTCACCGGCGCCGACGTCAGCGCAGCGCCGGTGGGCCGATGTCAGCGTTGTCCGCCGCGGTTACAGGTGGGTGACTGATTTCGCGCTGATGGAATGAAACCTGACAGATAAAAAAAAGAAAGGAGCTCGGACGGCCGGAGCGCCGGCGGGGGGGGGGGGGGGCACCAAATCTTGTCGGAGTCAAATCCTCTTCCCTCTCCGTGTTTGCCGGCGTCCTCTTCCCTCCTTCTGCTCTTTATATTCTCTTTCTTCCTCTCTCCGCCTCCTACGCTCGCCCCCTCACCTCCTTTCTCTCGCCGTTTGATCAGCGGAGCGTCATCTCGGTCGGGCCTATTTACGGGGAGATAAGGCTCCCCCCGCTTTATCCTCGCTTTCTCACCCCTCTATCCACCACCTTCTCGGTGCTCCCCTTCTTTTCTTCCACCCCACTTTAATATCCTTTTCATCACTTCTCTTTCTCCCACTTTGCTAGCTTCACAATGCGGGGTTTAGCGCGAGCAACCCCGCGGTACGGCTGTGTGTCTTCAAGTTTGCGGAGCAACGGCGCGGCAGCGGCGTTCAATTACGCAGCGGGAGAGTTGCCTCCGAGTCACTCAAACTAATCTGGCCTGAAGGTGCAGCTCCAGAGACCCGCGATGTCTGCATGTGTGCACAACTTGTGTATCTCCGCGGCGGCTCACGCGTGGATGTTTGTGCGCCGGCGGGGCTCGAAGCAAAAGTCGCAGCTACTATAGCTATGATTCATTTCTTGTTATTTCACGAACGTGGGACTGGGACGGTGGTTTCACGTCTAAAAAAAACGCCAGCGACGCGAGCGTATGATCTCAACCCTCACGTCGTCGTAGTGACGGCGGGGGGACGACCCGGAACGAGAGGAACATGCTTCCCGTTCGGATTCCAGTCGGCATCAAAAATGCCGAGCAGCGGGGTGCCCTGTGTTTAACCTTAACTAGAATAATTAAATTAACATTAAAGCTGGCGAGGACAAACGACACCAGGCGGGGATGAACGATGTAAAGATTTAAAACGCAAATGTGATTTTGAGATTATGGAGGTGGGGGCGGGAGGGGAGGGGGTCTTAATTCAAAAAGACGAATGATATAAACGTTCCAGTTTTGTTTGTGAAGCACAGCGACGCCGTCTGTCCTTGGACCCTCTAATCTCGGTGAAGAAAAACTGCATGGGATCAAAAGGGAATCAAAGAATCTAGAGTAAGTCGCACTTTGCCGTCTAAAACAATTTGCATGAGTAAGACTTGAAACACGAGCAACTCTTAAAAGACGGGTCATTCACGTGGGTAAGCGGTTAACGCGCATGTTATTTGACCCGCGTTTTAATAGCATCTGAGCGTGGTTTCCTGGTGACCTATGTGTGCAAACCTAGAAACTATATGCGCCTTAATGAATATCAAAGCAGTGACGCGCATCACCAAAAACGCAGGGAACTGGTGCATTTAATTCCGATGGCGCGTCAGCGGGGAGAGAACCGGCCCTGCTGCGGCATCGTTGCCCGAGAGGAAATATCGATCTCGATTCAAGACCGAATCGGAAATGCGAAAGAAATCTGTTTGACCATGACGCGACTCCCGGCCCGGCTGCGACATTCCTTCCTGCTCCCTGCCGATCTCGGAACCGCGCGTGACCGCCAAGATCAGCCGCTAAAGGCCAACAGCTGCACTGGCTGGCGGCCGTTTAGGACCTCACCTCTCTTTTTTTTTTTTCCTTTTCTTTGCTTCCCCGGTCAGTGTCCATGCTAAGTCTTTTTTTTTTTTTTTTTTTTTTTTTTTTTGCGCCTGCTTTGATGTCGGCGCCGCGAACATCAAGCTTGCCTCTCACGCCTTGGAACTATTTTGCACTGCCAGTGGGAGATCTGACCCACACAGCTCAGGTCACGGAGTGCAGAAACGGGCGTTCGGAGTGACATTTTAAGGCAAAATAGAGCCTCGCCGCTTGTTTAAAGCCCTGTTTTTTTTTTCCCAGCTAATTAGGTTAGGACACACACGCGCCGCATGAAAGCTGAACATTTGCAGCTTGGCCCCCTAATTGCCTCGTCATCTGTCATCCGCTGTTGCTGCTGGATGGTCATAAAGTATCTATAAACTCGTCATTAAATTGCATGAAAACATCACACAACGCATAAATAAGCCAGAAACAAACCGCCAATAAGATAGGGACCACATGTCTGGATTCATAAAAAAAAAAAAAATGCTCCAAAAAAAAAAACAAACCCTCCAAAAAAAACAGAGAAGCACATGGATGTGCTGCGGCGATAATTTTCAGTCTGATCCAGGCAGAGGAGCCGGCATGTCAAGAAACCTCAGTGCAGACTTTGTGGCATACATTTGTAAAGATGGACTAGAACGCCGCGCTAAAAGTGTTTTCCCATCGTTGGATGCCCTGAACTGATGTTATGCAGCAAAACCTCACCACATTCTCCTTTTTTTTCCTTCTTTTTTTTTTAATTATGAAAGAGCCCAGAGTTTCCAAAGACACTAAACATCAGGCTGGAATTTTATTTTATTTATTTTTTTCTTTTCTCTTTTTGGGGGGGGTTATACACAAAATCGTGCGAAAGGAAATCCATGTTAATTCCAGCTGATCACTTAGAGAATCCGCAAAAGTTTAAATCTTTCACCCGTTGTAGTTTAAATGAGGAGCTGGAACGAGCTGATGCATAAAACATGCGACGGCATTGGACAGTTTTGAAATAAGAGCGTTTTTAAGCCTTAGATGAGGGTCAACCATTTGAACTATGCGCACACACCCCCCCCCTTTTTGTAATGGATGAAAACTGTTTCCTACGCTCCACGTTAGCTTGTGCGACATGTAGTATTTATATGGATGTTGTTTGTTGTACGCAGCGGTGGGTCGCCATGTGCGTATGTACAGTAAAATACGGAAGCAGGTCGCTGGGAATTCGCCTCTCCAGGCCGAATCTCCACATCGTGGCTCGGGAGACGTTACACAAGACCAAACCGCTCATTGGATGCGACAACCGTTCTCGCCGAGCGGCGGAACGACGCCTGACAGCGCCACACACCTCATCAAGTATTTAATGCAAACTATGTTTCATGCATGGCTGTCTACGTGTGCTTTGTGCGCGTGCGCGCGTGCGTGCGTGCGCCCAATGGATGAAAGCGAAACACCAGCAGAGGACGGGCTCACACACACACAGACGAGGCTCCCAGAGTTCAGCTGGTGCTGCCCGTTGCCATGGGCAGTGAGGCTGTGTGGGGCAATGCATTGTGGGTGTTGTGAGACAACAAAGCCGTGAAAGGCAAAGAGTGTGAGAAACTTCGGGCCGGGCTGAAACTTGCGCGAGGGACTGACAGCACAGATATGAGATCGAAAAGAAAGTTTAAATGTTAAAAAAAAAACAACGGGGTTACCTGTTGTAAATCAAACGTGGAGTTACATTTAATTTCCTCAGCCAACGAGATCGCAGGTCCCGGGTTTGTTGTTGCTAAGCGTCTCGCTGTCTTGACCTGATTCCTCCTTTTTAATCCGCAGACTGAAGCAGACGAGGTTCACGCTGCGGAATATTAAATTATAAGTCACAGACTCGGCTATGTAGCAAAAAAAAACAAAAAAAAAAACCCCATCTCTGCCCGCTAGCTGGTCGTGGATTGTACGCTCAGATACTGCAGGTCATTCAAAAGATTTGGTGCTTGGTTCATGCCATTAGCGTCAGCTCTTGGTTCCTAATATCATAATCAGATGACTATAAGAGTTCAATCGAGCGTAAGGCTTCCATGTTATTTTTAATTTATTATACATAGTCATGAAAACACCAATTACAATTTCAGTTGGTTCTCTTTTTTTGAGCACATATTTATTATCATTTTAGCTCACAAAAGGGGATTTTTTTTCCCAGTGCTATTTTGTTACTTTTCATTAATGATGATAACCTTGCCTCAGAGCAGCGATGGGAATGAAAAATTTGTGAATGAAAAATATGATAAACTTTCGCAGACCTCCTGAGAGCGGGCCGGATCTTCTGCTGAATCGCTTGAAATGTCATTTTTCTTTTTTCCTTTTTTTGGCTTATTTGCATACATATACCCCGGCGATAATTAAGCCATTTCGGTGGGGGGAGCTGGAAAGCGCGGCGAGCGCGCGGTGATGGCTGGGGCCTACTTAATGCGCTGCTCAGCGGTTGCAGTCTCTGGGAATATTTCCAACCATTAAGCGCCGCTGTCAATAACACAATTACCTGCGATAAAGCGAGGAGGCGGCCAGTCGTTTCACAGCCTCTCCTGCCGCGCCGAGGGTCCTCACATTTGCATTGGCGTCGCCGCTCGGCCTGCAGAGGGCCGGCCTTGTCTCGCCGCTACAGGTGCCTCGCCCGGGCCGCGTGTCAACGCAAACGGGAGCCGTAATCAAACCCTCTAATAACTCAGGCGTCAGCAAAGCCTCTGGTAAGAGGTGATAAAACGGGACCTGGGAATTCGCCCTGCACCCCTCCGAGAACAATCCAGACACACACACGCACGCACGCACGCACGCACCCGCGCGAAACGCTGACGTCCAGCTTTTCCTATTGGACCCCATTAGAGTCAGGCGCCTGGCCGGCAGCCTCTTTGCACCCGCCTGCAAGCCGGCGGTCAGCGGGTCGGCAAATGAGAGGGAGACTGGATGAGGCGGACGGCGAGCCGCTCCTCACGCCGGGATTGGATCTGGCAAGAGGAACTGCTGAACATCGGCGTTCCTCCGTGATGCACGCGCTCCTTAATCCATTTGAGTGTGCCCCCCCCCAGCCCTCGCAGGTCAAAGGCTGCTCTGACCCGAGCAGCTGTTATTCCGCTGGATCCGTCCAGTTGCTCCATTTCCCACCAGGTGTGATTGCATTCGCTGGTTCTGGGTCTTAACCGACCAGAAACCGCTTGTCACTCACTGAAATATGACTTTTGAGAGTCTGGCCCTTCACTTGATTTTTCTCATTAAAACTTAAAATGGAGTAGCTGCACTGTCCGCTTCACATTTTTGCCTTTGACTCGTGCATTACAAATTATAATTGCAGGTATAAAATGAGCCACATTGCCCCCAACGTTTTTTCGGTGCAAACGTAAAAAATATTTACAAAAGTTAAGTTAAAATATGGAAATTAAGAGCCAGCCCGCTGCCTCGTTGTAGCTTATTGCTCTCCTGTGACTTCAAAGCCGCAAAAATCATCTCAAATAGAATCAGGAACTGCGCTGAATACTCAGTGCTTTCTGTTAAGTCACTTAGTGGCCTATTTTTTTTTATTGCAGAAGTGCAGATGTTCCCAGAGTCATGCTAGTTTAGAGCAACGCTGCAGTCGTTTGGAGCCATACTGGCGATATCACAAGTTCGGTGATAAATCCTATCAACTTGGTTGATCCCAACTTTTCCACCTTGAGATTTGACACGTTTGTCTTTAGTGAAATGAAACCACTATTCCGCAAATCCGCCCTTTTCTATTTCACAGACAATCAAATATCAAAAACATTAATTTTTTATCAAAAGATTTTTATGATCCTTTGAATTTTCATTTCGCGCCATCAGGTCGAAATTTTCAATGATTTTTGATCAAACACTGATGAAATTTTCCAGTCGCCTCAGCAAATCGGCATTTGTTTGAGAAATAACATGCTAAACTAAAATGGTGGACAAAGTTAAGACTACTATTCATCAGAGTATTTGCATTGTCACTGCGAACATGTTAGCATGCTGCTAGCATCAGCATTGTCAGGATCACAGAGTCGTTAACGTGTAGATTTGTTTTTCTACATGTGCACGTCGGGAGGAATTTGGTGTTCAGGGTCTTTACTCGAGGCGGTCTTGACGTGTGGATGCAGGATCCGGGGATTGAACCCTGCCACCGACGGCCATCTGGCACTATCCACTCCACCACTGGCCAGAGTGAGGCGAGAGGCTTGGTGACGGCGGGCCTGGCGAGCTCCGTTCTCGCCAAGACGGTCATGAAAACAACGGCGATATGGAGCAAACCGTTAAACCACACCAGCCGCGCGAGGAGGAGCCCCACACAGGTGGGCTCGCGAGCCCGATCGGGTGGACGAGGGAAACTCTGCTCTAAGACCCAGCGAGAGAAAAAAAAAACAAACCCCGGCAGCTCACGGTTTGTATATCCCAGCAGACAGGCGCTCCGTGATTAAGTAAGAAAGATCTGACACATGCTGAGCGCTTCCCGCCGGCAGCAGACATTATAGTCAGCGTGAAACTCCTCAAACACCTTGGACAGCTCCCGCGCCGCCGGCAGCCCCCGAGATCAGCACCACGGTCAGCGACGCGGCGCAGCACAACCTTTGTTCTGTCCTCCACGAAGTTAAGACGCCAGGCGCTAGGTTAACCTTGTTTTGTTTGGGTTTTTTTTTCCTTTCACGCGCGTCTGCGGCAGGGGAGGCTGAGGGGAGGCAAAAAAAAAAAAAAAAAAAGTAGGTGTAAAATTTAAATGGAATTCATTGTTCTCGGTTGTCACAGTTGGAGGAACTGAAGTTTAAATCCATGGGAACATGCATCAGGCCCCGAGGTGAGTTTCCCCCTCAAGTAAAAGGAGGAGTACTTTGTGCTGTACGCCTCCTGTTGTGTCTCCAGTTTGGCTTTTACTCCTGGTGAGAACACAGTTCAACACACAATTTTTTACAAGAATCCCTCTCTCCGTGAGAGTGGACCTACAGGCTTTTCCTGTCGGTGGGATTCTGTAAAGAGTCAGTCAGTTATGTTTCAAAGCAGCGGGATTCACTACACCGACATGGGCGACTCCATTTTTAACACACCTATGAAGTCACGTTTGTATAATTTATGGCCTCAGTCAACAGTGCTGAAAGGTTCGTGTACTCAACCGTAAAACATGTTGGATGCTTACAAGTGCAAGTAACAAATTGCCAACTCTATTTTTTTTTTTTTTTCCCGTTTTGTTTTTTTCTAACTTTAAGGAAACAAGCGCGGGTTGACTCCTGAGCCCGTCCAGATAAAACAAGCGGCGCTTCTTATCCACTTTAAAACGCACATTTGCCAGATTTGCGGCTAAGCTACGCTTCAAGCTCCAAGCCAATAGGGGGCAGCGTATTAGCAGGAGTTTGAGGTGTCTGCTGCCGCTGTGATGGAACAAAGCAAAGCTGGTGCTCTTAGCATGGGCCCGAGGGCCGAGCTCTCGGTCTACGCCCCAACATTTACTGCATCACGTGCGCGGCAGAGGGCAGCAGCACCTCCGGAGCTTTTCGGCCGCCTCGCTCAGACCTTCCCCAGCGGAGCCAGTTGGGGTCATTGTCAGAGCATTTTAGGGTCTGCTCATCCATGTTGGCTTCAGCTTTGCCTCCATGTGCAGAGGGGGAGGCCGTGTGGCACCGCAGAACGGCCTGGGAGACGCTTTAATCAGCCGCGCTGCTTTCAAGGTCGACAATGGCCTCTCTATCGAACACACGTCATCTTTGAAAGGCAGTTATTGAATAACATTTATAAATAACCGCTCAAACGCGTCGGAGGGATATCAGTGTCGAGGGGTGCAAATGAAACCGGCAGATAGACGTCGAGGTTAAAAATGACCAGAGGAACTTTGACGAATTCTTGACTTTTTTTTCTCCACATTATCGCAGCAACTCTGGCGAGCCAATAAAATAACAGCGTGAGTGGCTCTTCCGTGCAGGGAGACGAATCTGGAGCGCTTTGGGACAAGCAAACTAGCTTTTTTTAAATTTTACCTTATTTACTGAGCCAATATCTCAACTATTAGTTGTTTACAGATACATTGGATATAATTTGTTTTTTGTTTTTTTTTAGATATTTGCTCCTAAATGTGGTACTTGTCTTTTAACCTGCCATGCTCGCTCCCTAAGTCGAGTGCTTGCACTGACGCACCGCAGGGTCCCCGTGCCGTGAAAACACACACTGTTGGGCAATTAACCTTGTTTGTTTTGGGGTTTTTTGAGGTGGGGGTGGGGGGGGGGGGGGGGGCAGGGTGGCGGGGGC